>QMIH01000152.1:0-65621 GCA_003987875.1 Clarias batrachus | reverse complement strand
ATACAAACACACACACACATACATATGCACACACATATGCGCGCACACACACACACACACACACACACACACACACACACACACGGTCACCATCTAGTAGTAGTAGTACCAGTGCAGTGCTGACTCACCCCATTTTTTATGTCTCCTCCAAGCAAGTTAAACTTTATTTAACACAATAGTTTTTAAATTATCAGATGAAGGATAGCTACATTTTTACAATTACCCCACAATGTCCTTGGGCTCTGAGCATATTTCGGAAGACTTGTTTTGCAGTGCTACATTTGCTTTCTTCAGAAACACTCAACATTTGTATGTGTGAAGACCAGTATGGAATAAAGAGTTCCTTCATACCAGTTTGTTTTTGTAGTTCTGCCTTAAGCATCTAGAAAAAGGCAACAGATACAGATATGGTTGGAAACCTACTCTGATGTAATCATGCCGTGTGGCTACATGTCGACAGGTAGAAAACCTTTTCCCTCATAGGTGAGAGGACACTGAGAATGACAAATATTATCAGCATTTTTTGTTCAGACATGTACACAATACATTTATGCCATATGAAATACAGCCAGTTAATTCACAGGCCAAAACTCTGGATGGAAAGAGGATATTTGAGATAGTATCTGCATGCATTATGAAAAAAACGATAGAAGAAAAATACATAATTAATTGATTCTTTTTTTTTGTTTTAACATCATGAATTAAACATTTCTCACATTCAATAGCTTAAAATGTAACACAAAACTGATTTGGCTTAAATTTGCCAACAAAATGTCAAAACTCCACACAAAGCACTGTTTTAAAATGCAGAGTAGGATTTTATTTTAAAGTTACAAAATAATTACAAAAGCTTTATTTTACATAAACTGTACAGAAAGAATGGGTTTTACTGGTTGACTCAGTACCAACATCTAAAAATAAGTTTCATTACATAGAAAATGAGAGAATTAAATATGAAAGATTTACTGTACAAAATAAAAATCGTATCAAGAGCTGAAATGAAATCTGTGATATTTTACACTGACACAGTGATTAGGCTTCTTAAAAAAGATAAACAAATATTGTACAAATACTGTAATAGCCTTGCCACCGTATATAATAACTAACATGTTGGCCTCTTTGGTTCCATTATACGGTACACACATGTGTTCACAAAAATTCATTTAACTATTATAAAAATATCTTTTCCATAGCATTTTATTGTTGTTGTTGTTGTTGTTTTTTTTTTGTCTTTCAATTATTTCTGCAACATTTCAGTGCAAACATATGAAGAATCATCCGCTTTGGAAAGAAAGCGAAAGATTACATTTCAAGTATTTGATAAAGAGTTAAAGATTAGCAGAACAGAACACTTGGTCTGGACCAGGATTACTATACATTGCATAGGTTATGCGGCACTTTATATGACTAGGAGTGAGTGAAAAATGGGGTAGGTGCACCTCTTGACAATCCTTTTGAAGGCATTTCAATAGGCAAGTGCTTAAATTGTGCATTTAGAGCATTTTTGCAAGTGCTATACTGCCAGCTGGTCAGTAATAATGCCTCCACAGAGCACATGGTGCTGACAGCATTTATGAGCCATTGAAGTTCACAGCCAAAGAGCTATAACATCACACTTCACCTGTTGGACCTCATGTCTTGGTTCAGCGGTCTGCCACATGGACCATCCATGCACAGGGTGCGGGAAAGCCACTTTGTTACAGTATTGTCCAAGAGGTCACTAGCAGTTTCATGTAGCCTACCCGTTTGATATGGAACAATGCCAGAGAAAATTTCAGCCATGGTAGTGGGAATGCCTTAAGGAACATACAAGATAATATTACGAATACTTGTCGAAAAAACCCACCTCTAAAGAGTGATTTGTCAGTGTCTTTGAAGTGCTGATGTTCTGAAGTGTAAAGGACGATGTATTGTCTGTGCTTTCACTAGTCTTGGAAGGGTTCTTCCTAAGTACTCAAAGCAGTGGGAAATACCAGCTTGTCGTCGGTAAATGTCATGTTCTGTCCTGTTGGAGTCAAAAGGGCAATGTATTTTAACTAGAAGAAGCACACAGTTTGGTGATTTCTGTTCCCTTGTCACACCTTTGTATTTATAGATTGTAACAGAATCACTCCTGAACCACTGCTCCATGAACACACACTAGAGTGTGATTGTGCATTTGTGTATATATAATAACATGTATTTATATGCCTGTGGTACAGGTCCATAAATATGTCACCGCCGCTGTAATGTCCTTTGATTACATTCAAAGTCTACAATTCTCTTACCAGCCTCAGGCGCAACCGCATTCCTCCACAATCATGTTAGGAACATCCCGCTTGACAATGTTGTATTCATCGTCAAAGTAGAGCATGGACATGGTGCTGAGTTTGGTAGGGATGCAGCAGGAGTTCACCGAGCCTGGGCTTATACCTCGCATGCGGTACTGATTGACCACAGCTGTGTGAAATGAGGAGGCTGAGCCTGGCACGCCTGCCATGTAAGCAGGGCAGCTCCCCTCGCAATAATTGCCAAAGTAGCCAGCAGGTGCAATGATCCAGTCATTCCATCCTATAAGTCTAAAGTCAATGTAGAACTGCTGCCGGCAACAAAGACCACCATGATTTCCATCGCACTCCAGGCCACGCTTGTGAATACGATGCTTCCCTTCTGTCTGACGAGCCCGCACCACCAGAAAAGGCCGGTGAGAGGGATCACCCATGTCCACCAGTACAGGAACCACATTGGCTACCTCACAGCCATCACAGTGCACATCCAAGTCCTGCCGTCTGCCACCTTTCCCTAATGCCACTCTGACTGCTTCTGACAGTGGGAATGTGTGCCAACCACTCCGCTTCAGCTCCAGGCGCTTCTCAACCCACCTTTCCTGACCACCAGGCTCCTGGTAGTGCACCCTCACTGTCAACTTCCGACGCACACCTTTTTCCAGACCTCCAGGCAGAAGTTTAAAGTACAGCCATAGATTAGCCTGCTGCACATACAGGTTCTGATTGCCCTCATTGGAGATCACAAAGTAGATGCTGGATTTCACAGAAGTCAGGTCATCTGTAGGAGAGGGAGGGGGGAGGGATGGGTTAATTGAAGCATGCTTTCATTTTATAGTAAAAGTCACTAAACTTATATTATATTGAAAGTTGCTAAGAAGTGCCAGAAAAAAATAAAACATATACTGTATAACTATTTTGGTATATGGGTAGGTAGGTTGACTGGAGGTAAATTGTTTCATCTTATGACATGATAGCCCTGACAAGGTCAGATCCCTGAAATGATCTTTTGTTCTCCCTTCCATACATCACTCAGATTGATGGAGAGGTTGCAGCAGTACGACACTGGGCTTGGGCCCAGTTGGCCAAAGATTGTACAATGGCTGATGTAGGGAAGCAGGGGTGGATTGTGAGTTCTGCCCTGGGGGGTTCACCGAGTTCACTGTGAGCATAGTGAAAACTCACAGCTCCTGGAGCCTTGGAGACTGACAGCACAATGCACTCTGTGAGGTATTTATGGGACAACCATAGCACAGCCTAGTGTTGAGCATGTGGCCTTTAAATAAAAAGGATGAACAGGAAAACAATTTGCATGACTTAGCACAGTATTCTTAACACTGTTGTATTCAGCATGTAGGCAGTGTTTGGAACAATTCAGAATGTTGGACTTTTATTTTCCATTTTTGAAAGTTCCACTGTTCAGTGAACACTTGATTGCTGATGGCGCAAACATGGCGGATGATATAGTTAACGATATTTCATTTGATCTTTCGGTTGGAATTGCAGAGCTGCCTATGCCTGGGATGTGCTGAATTGCTTGAATTACCTTGTTTGCAAACTGATTAGCTGAGGTCAGTGTCAACAGCTTGCCTCGGAAGATGGCTTGTTTCTCTGACAGCCTGTCTGGCCCCATGTAGCAGTGGCTTTATGTGCACTCAGCCCTGTCCAGACTCGTTTGCCTGCCTCTGCTGTCTGGCAGGGACCCATTTTCTCAGCAGTCCCAAAGTGGCACACAGTTAAAGCTCAGGAGGGACAGAAAATAAAGCCCTTGGGACATGGTGTGTCAGCTGTTAAAAGCTGTGCAACAAAATATAAGTGAAATAGTTTAGTAAACAATTTCCGTAAAATTTTCTACCTCATTAACTGCCGGCATGCCTTCGGGTTATAAATATTCCAGCATTACCTGTGCAATAAAATGCACTACTGCCTGCCTCAACAACTCCTTCTCTAAATGAATGACATGCACAGTAAAGACTGGTCTTAATGATGGAACAACAATGTCCACTAATCTATAGATTTCCTCTGCACATGGAAGCAGGAAGGAAGGTGAGATCTGGAAAGCAGCCACATGATCCATTGCCCACACGCTGATTGGGCGTGCCTACTTTCAGCTGAGCTGAACCACAGATGGGCAATCATCACTGTCTGGCCAACTTTACAGGAGGCAGAGGAAAGAAGGGTTGATTACCAGCTCTCATTAACACTTCACTCCCTTATGGAGCTTCGTGTGACATTCCTTTCCTGTTGCCTTCCGGTTCCCTGTGATCTTAGGAGGTGGTGCACAGGTGAAGTACGCCAAATATTTGAACAACCTGTATTTAAGGTATTACCCTAAATGGTAAAAGGTTTTATTTCAACTAAAAGTAATTTGACAGCCTTTACTCTGGTGTCCTGTAAAATTGATTCGCTACTTTTACATCACTTCACTAACCTTAAGGATTCCCAAGCATGTGCTGCGTATCGGCAGATGTGCAGGTGGCTCATTGAATTTTTACTAAACTGATGACAACAGCTAAAAGTCTGCTACATTTATTACAACTTTCACCACTGCCCCACCACTGCAAACATGGGCACAGAACAGTGGATTGCCAAAGCTGACGGTGTACCCTAAATATTAACCAAGAATCTGAAAAATGCATGTTAAATATTAAATGGATAAGTGCACAACTAAACAGCAGTGTCATTCTAATGCTCCATTAGATCTTACGCGCATGCTCGAATTGTTTCACATGACCAGCTCAATCCAAGAATATGGGCTGCTGTCTGTAGTTTCTAACATCCTGTCAATCTACTGGCACTGTAGAATCTAATTTCCAAAACAGTATCCAATGTCAATAAAACAATTTGCCAAGGAGATCAATTTAAACAGGGTATAACTGACATGATGAAATTACAGGTCCTGTTGCAAACCCTCTGAATACTGCTACACTGAATAATGTCAAATAATAAAGCTTAATTTCCCATGCTGGACTGGACGTTAAGAGTTCAGCGAGTCCGAATAGCTATGGACAAATGAGAAGCACACATCTCTTGCTTCGCTCCCGTGGCTACGAGACACCAAATCCTTCTGAAACGGACCAGAGAACAGAGTTAACAGAGACGTGAAGCTGGCAGCTGTTCTCACCTGCATGTTGGCAGGGTTCTCAATTCTGCCCTCTTAGAGTGGAGTAGGAGATGCAAGTAACCCTTCTGGACAAACCACTAAAACTACTAAATCTGCAGCCCCATGTTAAGTCAAGAAAGTTATCTAATAAGTGCTAGCTGTCATGTAGATCCAGGGTACTGCACAGGAAGAGCGCATCTGGAAGCTCAGTGGAGGAGTGTGCCACTCACAGCAGAATACCTTGAGAGCTTGTCCCAAAGCCATGCCCTGACTGGCAACCTCCACTCTGGGGGTTAGCGCCAGCTGGCCGTGAGGCAGAAGGGGTCCAGAGAGCAGGGACCAAAGCCAGTTTCGTGACACAATGCAGCTCAAAGGTTCAAAGGTGTCTTGAATAATGGGTGAAAATGCAAAGAGGCCTAGCTTTGCTTTGATATTTTAAAAGCATTCTTTCATTCTTTGCAGAACTGTGATATGAGTAGACCATCCCCCACCACTGCCTCTGTCCCCCAACACAACTCAAATGTCTCATGCATTATTCTGAGTGGTTTTTTTTTTGTTTTTTTTGTGTGCATGTGTTCCTCATGTTGACATATTGGGTTTAACAGAATTGCATAGTGCCCTACCAATAAGTAATATTTCTTTGCTAATTTGTCACAAGTGTGTATTTTTCTCAGTGCAGAAATGATGCTGTATAGGTATTTAAGTGTTAAGGAAGTCAGACTGAGAAGCATCATATGTCATCTTTCATACTATAACTGTCAAGAGTGAGGCAAATTAGTCACCTTTAAGATCCATCTCAGGTCTCCATCATATTAATAAGGATAAGAATTAATTATTTAGAAATAGTTTTCTATACCATATCCTTACTTAATACTTATCCTTGATGTTTTACTGTTACTCTTGTTGTTAAATGGCATATTCAAAAGGAAAAAAAATAGTTTTGTAACCAGTGCTCTTTTAAATATCTAATCTACAGTTATTGGAAATCTATCTATAGTTACTGAAAATTTAATTCTAGTAATCACAGCAGGATATAAATTATTTTCAATGTTTTGGAATATGAAATGAATTTGATAAAGAAATGCTTCTAGCAGTCAGAGAGATCATGCAACACTTTTATCCAGTTTCTGTATGTAATTAGTGAAAGCTGTGAACATATTACATAATCTTGATCACACCATTATCTTTATACATACTTTGCTTGCAGTAGGCAGCAATGTGTATATTAATTATATAACCAATCACTATCATGTGTATTCCTTTATGATGTGCAACAGGGCTGTATTTTATTTATTATGAAGATAGAATAAACTATGTTTGACATTACATGTATCTCTGGGTGTGCTGAATAACCGTAGTAATATAATATCAAAATGCAGTATGACACATATGGCAATCAATATATGGTTCAAATTACTATGCTCATTTTTGTTTAAATATATAGGCAGTAAATTAAAAAAAAAAAAAAAACACCACGTCCACGTGCTCGGGGGTAACTATAACAATAAACGCTGCATGTCACTCCGATGTTTACATTCAAAGTCCTGAAAAATCTATTAGACCCGGGTAAACAGTTGGATTTTCCCCTCTACACACCTGACTCGGCGAAGCTGATGATTTCTGATGTTTCCTCCTGCGCCTCGTTGCTGTAAGCGGCTTGTCCATCTAAGCTGGGAATCTCGAACCTCCCGTCCTCCCTCACTTTCCCGGCGTGGAGCTTCCTCAGCGCAGTGACCATGGCCGCCTTCGGGATCGGGTGCGTGATGTTAGGTCTCTGCTTCATCTGCAATCTGCTCAGTATGTGCCTCTTCACCGCCTCTACAAAGTCTGTGTCCATCGCGTCGGGAACGTCCGCGCGACCGAGGCCGCACGACGCGCACGAGTCCCGGGGCAGCGCGTGGGTGTCGCTCCCGGCGCCGGGCACTGACAGCACGCAAGCCATTACACAGCACATCACCCGCACGATTACCTTCATCTTCTTTCCGCCGCGCCAACTGGCGATCGTCCTTTAATTAAATAGACCGGGTGCCTTTGGTAGTCTCTTTACTCTGCATTCACAGATCTGTCGTGCCAGGTAAATCGACGCTGTGCAGCCACATGAGATATTTAAACAACGTGTTCATAAAAAGTAATTTCAAAGTTCTTTGCGTGACCTCGCGCTTAAGAATGGTCGAAATTAGGGACAGTCCGGACCCCTAGGATGGAGCGACTCTGGTCAGAAGAGAGGGGCTTGATGTCGAGCATCAAAACTCAGCCTCAGGCGAGATCAGTGCGCGTCAAACGTACGAGCCTGACTGCGACTTTCTGTTTGAGAAATCCTTCTCCAGGTGACGGCATGAGAAATTTCATCCCGAAAACAAAAGAGTGCAGTCAGAGTTGAAGCGCCGATCGACTGCGCCAATTATTCACTAAAAAAGGAGTACGAGCTGAAACGTTGTCCTCTCTCGTATCGCACCTTCTTTTCGTCCAGGTCACCGCTTCGAATGATAAAAGAGCAGAAAAAAGACGGCGTTCTGCAGCATGCAGAGGGAAGGATGTCGAGCTTTCCGTCCTTTCCCCAGTGCAATCAAGCTACTAAAGCCGACTCGCGCGGTAACTTTTTATAGTTGAAACCACGTGGGTCTGAGAGGAGATTACCGAGTGTGTGTGTGTGTGTGTGTGTGGCGAGAACAGCATCAGCTGCGACTGTGATCCATTCACTCCTGGATGAACAGCTCTGGAAGCCAGCCAAGGCAAAATACTGAATAAAGTGTAAACGTCACATTGTAAACTCCCTTTTATCAGACTCATCTTACAGTCTGTTTTTCCTGGAAAGTTTTACATGACTTTTACAATAAAACCCATCTTAGTGTTAAATATTTAACAAAATTGTGGTCAAATATTTATTATTAATGTTAGATATGCGTTTTTATGATGATCATAAATCAAAACCAAATTAACATTTTGATTTGACAAATATCTGTTACAACTTGTTTGCACCAAAACCTTTAAGAAATTCATCATCTTGCAATATTTACTAAATTGTGATATATACATATATATATAATTTTGTTTTTACATTAGTTTTTATTGTTTATTTTTTTTATTGACGTAAATTGAATTGAATCAAGAAGCACTTTCGGTTTGGTTTGGTGCTTTGGCGCCATCTATTGTTCTCTTGTTCTCACCTTGTACGTGTGGTCTGATTGCAAAAAGCACTGCCATGATTACAGAATTAATAGGATACAAACACGTTTATATTTGTGAATTTTCCGAAGCTGTAAGCAGCAAAGTATTTTGGTCTTATTGTAAGATATACCTTTAATTTTTTCAAACAGCCCAATTTGTCTAATTTAGGTAGACAGTGTTTCTTCACAATGCACAAGACACAAATATCCATCAATGGTCACTAATCCATGGATGATAAAAAATGTCTTATCATATTGTAAACATAATCATAATATGCCTGAAAATAGTATAAAGAATATGTAATTATGTAATTCACACAAAACTCAGGAATATGTTGAACTAAATCCATGAAAACATGATAAAATGTGAAGGGATGGTGTTTATAACAAAAAGGTGATGAACTGACATCCTGACCAGTATAAAATGGTTACCAAAGATAAAAAAATGAACGAAAGTGACCATACTATACTTGCTTCACAAATATGTTTAATGCACAGCACACAAAAAAATGTAACAATTGTAATTAAAAGTAAAAGGCTGTAATTACATACAGCTTACAGTATATATAAAATACATTGATCTCTGTTAATACAATACAAATACAAGTCATAAACATATTAATTATATATCCATACAAATATCAAACTATGGCTCATGATGAAATTTATTGTGAAAGAAGGCATAAAACTGATGTTTACAGAACAAACATTTTACAGATGTCAGTGAATGACGATCCTGAAATCATTCCTTTGAACATTTACCTACTGGAATGCCCAATCCTTGAAAATTGATTAGTAACTTGTCGCCAACGGGCAGAAGAGACACATCTGTCTGTGGGAACTGTACACACAATCATTCACCAACACCACTTGCACATTACAGGATTCAGATGGGAGTTATTTCCATATCCATACAGTCCTGACCTCCAAACAATTTCCACATGTTTGTGACATTAAAAAAGTTCCTGGGTGGAAGGGCTCTTAACCCAGTTCCAGTAACTTCAAATCTCCTTAATTGTTTTCTTTGCTTGATGCACATACATAGAAAAGAAGGCACAACATAAATCGGATCAATAAATCAATGTCAGTAGCATATCAGCAGCTGGATCAAAGAGTAAATATATGTCCTCACAAAGGACAATCAATGGTATTCTTTTTTTTCTCTCTGAGAAAGCAGCATTGGCTTTTAGAAAACTTTTCATCCACTCTCAGCTATCTCCCAGAGTCATTTGCCACATTGAAATTGCAGCTTGGTCCTTGAGAGGTTTACCTCCCAATATGAGCAGAAAGTCAGGCATTGGAACTTCGATAGTGTCCTCCGTTTCATTTTCTGAGTGCTCACTGTCCCTGTTCTTTTGAGCAACATGGTTTTCAAATGTAAGGCAGTTCCCATATGTCTTACTTTTTAAGTCCACATGCAGATTTTGTAGCTCTATGTTCTCCTCAGGCTGTTTGGAACTGGAAGGAAAACACTTGTTCTTGAAGGGTCTAAATGTGCTGTCCTTGCTTTTGGACATGGAGAGTTCTTTACTGCTATAATTTGGTAGTCTGGGCTGGAATTTTTGTCCGAGGCCCACACAGCGGTGGTGAATTCGGCATGGAGCAGTGGATCCTTGCAATGAAGACAACATCTCCCACGTTAGTGTGGTAAGATCGAGACTCCACAAGCAGTTAGTGGGAGCAGTTTGGGTTTCTCCTCCACCAAAGAGCAGCATGCTATCCTTGTACACCATAGCTGAGTGGCCCATCAGTTTAGACGGTCCTGAGCTGCACATTGAAATAGGTATAATACAGTACTTAAAAAAAACATACTTAATATTAATTCATAAAATAATTGTATTAGTAATAACTTCCCAAACAGAAAAACTACTTAGGAGATTTATTCAAACTAAAAATAAAACTTTAAACTAAACAGTAAAACCTCTTCAGCTCATATAACATTATTAGCAAAGGAAATGGAATAACTCACAGCTATTTACATTTTAATGTGCTTCTCACTTTATTGAAATATATTTACAGTTTTTTAATGTTTCTTTTTTGACTACCCATTTGACTACCCTACAAGTAACAAAATCATTGCATTAACCATTAAGGTTCAATGGCAAGCGAGTCAGATTAACGGAAGGTAATCACTAGGATTATGAGCACTTTACATTTTCTACCGAGTTTATCCAGGGTCTCACACACTACTTGCTAGTGATCATGATTTATTACATATGGCTGCTCTGGATCAACATCACTTGACATCACTGAGTTGACCAAAATATAGTACAATGGGAATATCCAAGGAGCTCAGTGCATTTCTGAGAAAGAGTATGGTAGAAGCCAGTAATGCCTTCTGGAGCTGCCTCTGCAGTTTTCAAGATGAGTTAACCAAGCTATGGTGTAGTCCCTTTGCCAAGTTCTGAGATGAGTCTAGTAGTAGAGATGATAGTCAAGAAGAATCCAAGAACCTCAAAGGCACAGATCTGCCATGAACGGAAAGCTGCTGGAATGCCAGTCACTTTCTACAATAAAAAACGTTTTTATATTGTCATGAACTAAAAGGCTGCTGTCCAAGAAAGAAGCCCTAGAATCAACTACTTCAAACATGACTTAAGTTGCAGCTCACCTCACAGACAAATGAAAAGCCTTCTGGAGGAATATTTTGACCTGAGGTATGTTTTGAGGTGTAAACATGAGGCATTCAACCCAAAGAACAATGAATTAAATGTTAAACATGAAGGTGATATCATGCTTTTGGTCTGTTTTGCTGCCTGCGGAACTGTATGTAGTTGGAGTAACAAATACTGCCTCAGATTTCTTCTATGTAACCTCAAATCAGCAGCTACAGTATATGTAGTTTCAAATCAGCAGAAATGTGGACAAAACCGAGTGTAATAACAGAATAATGGCCCAAAATGAATAGAGCAGGCTAACTTTAGGCTCAGGTTAGTACCAGAAAACCAACTAATTAAATTGAACACTACCAATTCTGCTAAGAAAAGTGGACAGATATTCAACCAGAATTATGCCCGAAGCTTACTGATAGCTAATGAAAGCATCTTCTAAAGTGAAACTTGCTAAGCAAATATTAGGCATGATGTATGTATATTTTTGATTCTGTGTTGACTGATGAATGGACTGTGAATGCCAGATGAATTTAAACTTATGCCCCAGAATAAGACAAGTTAAAAAAAATAGATTGCAAGCCTAATATTGCCATGACATTCATATTCATGTTAAGTTTATGTAAACTTTCTGCCACACATGTTTATTCTCTGCTCAGCATGGTCCAAAGAGCGAGTGACTAACTTTAATAAGGTTTTTTAAGTGACAGCTTAAGGGACATATTCAATAAATTATTGTAACATTTAGCGAGTCATGGGGTCCTTGGTTTGTGCTATTCCTATGTCTATTTACATATATTTTCTAATTGGAATAGTAGTAAAACATGCAGGTTCAGATATAAAATGAGCAACATGCCAGAATGGATGCAAATAATTATCTGGTAAGAATTTAATAGTATACAGCAAGACAAGACCAGACTCTGCTAGAGAACTCTCAAAAGCTTGAGGTCCATGTTGGACCTGAAATTCCAAATGACTCCTAAGAAAGCTACTATAAGGAAAGGTATTGGGAGAGACATCAAGGTCAACTACACTTCTGAAAATGACAGAACACTCCAAATGCCAACAGCTTTGACCTGTCAAAGTATGGACAAGTCTGGCACCCCTCACAGGCTGCTAGCTGTCCGTTCTGCATGTGAGCTGAAAAAAAAAAACAAAGTGGTGCTGACCGTGCTTCTGAACACTATTCTAGCTACTCAGCATCAGTGGGTGTTTTGTGCTCAGTGATGGTTTATTTTAATATTGGTCAGTTAGCCCAGTCATTAGTGTCATTAGTCATTAGTGATTCATTAATCTCATTATTAAAACCCAGTCAATGGTATATTTTGTACAAACAAGCTGTGTTCCCAATGATTTTTTCTCCAAGGTTTGTCAGGCAAAATCAGACTATGCTATTTGCTATTTGTTGTGTAAGACATGGAATAAGATCATCACACAGAATGAGATCTTGTGTAAATCAATGGGATTAATCATAGAATCTTTCTTACAAGGTTCTGATGCAGGTCCAAGCATGGCTGTCCCAGCACCATCTCCACAGGTCCCTCTGTTCCTTCAAACCTTGCAGACCACCATATAGATACATATAATCTTGGTGGACGATGGCAGAGTGGCTGTGCCGAGGTCCAGGACCCATTTGTATACTATTTAAAAGCGACCATAACCTGGAGTCTAAGACAGAAACCAATGGTTACAGTTAGTGTAATTATTTCCAAAAGCTAAACACAGACAATTAACAGAGCAGCTGCGATATAACATTGGGTTTTAAGACTTCTGTATTATTAATACAGAAGTTCTCTTTATTAGAATCTGGACATTGCACTATTTGTGAATTATAATTAAACTAGTGAATTTTACAACATTCATAGAGCTGATGTTACTAATTTAGGATTTTTTTTAAATTTTGAAACTGTATGTACAGCCAGTGTGATTTAAAATCCACTGTTTACAATACTTCAAACCACAATTCAAATATCATCATGTCTACTGGGTATTCATCTCATCTGTTGGGTGTGAAATTGTCATTATTGCAGCTGAAGGCGCAACAGAGAACAGTTGACTCATATTTCACAGTTACGAATGACTAAACTTTTGAGAAATAATGTCTGGCTCAGTGTATCTGTGCTAGATTGTCCCTGAGTTATGAAACCAAGAATACTGCAAAATGTTTGGAAACATTTTTATTAATTATGAAAACGATAGATTAAAAGGTTTGTGTTTTTCATGAACATCCAAAATGTAGACATGTGCAGGCATGAATCTGTGCTAGCTTCTGCCTCTACATAGTTTAAGAGCATGTGACTACAAGCAGCATTTTGACAGGAACTGACTACCACTTTAACTGTAGAAATTGTGACTATATATTATCTGTTGTATTACTGTATATGTGCAGTGTGAAATAGAATTATAAACCACAGATTTATAATTTATACTTGTATTTAGTTTAATGTATTGCCTTTACACACGCTTTTTTCACAAGCAACAACACTACCATAGACAAATGTGTTGGGCAAGCCTAGAAAAGAGAATAATTACTCATTGAAGTGTGGGAGAATCTGGCTGAGAAACAAAAACTAACAGTGCCGAAGCATATCGACTGTCACATGCAACTCAAATTATTTGTCTCAGTGTTTAAGTCATTTTCATGTTTCTTGTAAAAAGCCTAATAATACTGACCCATATCGAATCTCCACAATTCCTGTGAGGCCCCTCGCATGTCAATGTATCCACCATAAATTAACATAGAGGATCTCAACACAACAGCACTGTGTCCTTTTCTGTTGGCTGGTGGCACATTCTAGACAAAACAATGCAGAGATCTGCAAAACATCTGTGCAAAACCTAATTGTAATATATTCAAAAGATTGGAAGCATTTGCTATTGGGGATAACTGTCATTTAATGTGCTAGACCTTTACATGATTGAGATATATGCAAAAGAAAACCTTTCCTGTCAGTTGAGGAAAGCATAGTTTGCATAACTTTATACAGAAGCAAATGACCCTTTCCCCAATCAACCACATATTTAACTGCCTTTATAAACACTTTATGAATATGTTCATGACTTTTACTTGAGAAAGTGGACTTTGCTCTTCTCTGTAGATCCAGTGTTCTTTAGCTGCAGAGGGAGTAAAAAAGAGTCAAATTATTGTGAATATATGAAAAAAATATACATGATTTATAAGACTGGAAAAGAAAGTTCTGTAAGTGATATTGACAAAAGTACAAATTGTATAAATCATGCAAAATGTTTTAATTCATTAATTTGGTATCACCTATGTCAAACAACCAGAAAGGTGTTTTTGTGTCAGAATATGCTGAATCCCTCAAACCTCCAAAAATGTAGAGGACACCCTGAGACAAAATATAAAGCATAATATGGAAAATGGTAATGGGTAATACATTGCTGTACCATATTAATTATTTACATTATTTATCATATTTAATTATTTACACCATTATAAAGTCTTTACACTGATAGATAACAAAATATACTTAATTATTTTTATATTACCTGATGAGGTACCATACTGTGTTCTTCCAATTCATCAGGTGCATTGTCATCTTCACAGTCCAACTCAATCCACTTGTTACATACTAAAGGTACACAAAACTTCTTATTTCTTTCTTATTAAAATCTTATTTCACTAAGCACTTTAACTACAGTGAAATGCATCTTACAGTCAGACATAAAACAATTAGTGATGTCTTACCCACATTGTATTTCCAGAAATCTTTTAATGAGTGCTTCCCTCTACCTCCAAACAGGTATACATTCCCATTATAAGCACAAATGGCATGCTTATAGCGGTCACAAGGTGTAGGAGAAATCTGAGGCACCGACGTCCACAGACAGGAACCAGTCTTCTTGCTCATACTAGGCCTGTGAGATTTTCATAAGTGCAATCACTTCTGGATACAAAAATACATTTGTTTTAAAGCTAAATATGTTTTCAGATACTCTGCATTAAAATAAAAGACCCAAACACAAGTAAAATAATCAGTTACTCTGGTGCTGGGAGGTGACATGCAATCATGTGATCAGATAACAATGACACACCTACTGTGTTGCTATTATTAAACAGGATTATATGACACTTCCCACCCAAAAAATGCAATATAATTTAAAGACATCTGTGTTATAGTTATATGTGCTTCCCTCATCTCCCTCACATTGCTTTGGAATATGGTCAATTTGGACTCATCAGATCACATGACCTTTTTCTATTGTTCCATAGTCCAAACTTTACGTTTCTTTGAAATTTAAGCCTTTTTTTGATTAGTCTCACTAACGAGTGGTTTTCTTATTGCCACACAGCTGTTTACTCCAAATCCTGTACAAAGGCTCTTACTCTCACTATTAAACTTAACTGTGATTTCTACAGAAAATGTTTTTATAGTGCAACTTCAATAAGTGCTTAAGTGATCACCATTTATGTTTTCTTTTTTGTTCACATTTCTTCAAGGAAGTTGATAGATCAGCATAGTCCTTCCAGGTTTTTAAGAATGTGTTGTACAGTTCTTAACCTAATTCATTTCAGATCAGATTAGTTGTTTGTTTTGTTTTTGCTTGATGCAGGCCAATAATTTAACTTTTCTGAAGTGGTGACTCTTGATTGACTTAAATTGGCCTAATTTTTATTACCCACAACGACACATTTTTCCAGTTGGAAATGTTAAAATGTAGCCCAATATTTATTTATCACTACCGTTTTAAAAAAGGCGGCCACTATTTTCTTCTTTTGAAAAATAATGAATAAACAAATAGCCTGTGTTCACATCACCAACAAAGTAAACACTTTAAAATACTTCATATTACACTTTAATTAATAAAATATTTTTTTATATTAAAAATCTGGAATATTATTTTTATTTAAGCCCATTGGCGTAGCAAACATTGCTTGCTTTTTGTGTTTTTTAAGTTCTATAAGTAATAACTGGACAGCAAAATTATATTTATCTTCCAACCTTTTTCGCAGATGCAAAAAAAAATTATTCAGATCAGTGACTGAAAACTACGACTTTAAAACGCAGCCTTCTTAACCCGACGCCGAAGGGTC
Organism: Clarias batrachus; assembly: GCA_003987875.1. NCBI lineage: Eukaryota > Metazoa > Chordata > Actinopteri > Siluriformes > Clariidae > Clarias > Clarias batrachus. Next base: position 49,422 of record QMIH01000152.1, on the reverse strand, counting down.
CACACTGGATTTGAAATGCAAAATGATGTGGTGGCGATGAAGACCAGCCCGTTCTACAAATGACCAAGTACCTGGTTCTTGCCAAAGTTGATGTGAGGGAAAACTCTAAACAGCATCAACCCGCGGAAGGGTGCTGCTGGGCTTAAACCCTTCCTCTGCAACTGGATCTTGGACTTCCTGTCTGGGAGACCTCAGTCAGTCCAAAGTGGTAGTAGCTTCTCCAGCACCTCTACACTGAGCTCACTCTGTTGCTCACTCTGGCAACTTACGACTGTGCAGCATTAATTATGTTACATTCATCAATTTCAGAATACAAATATCTGGGAGTTCATCTTGATAACAAACTCAACTGGTCACTCAACACAATGGCACTCTACAAGAAAGGACAGAGCCGGTTGTATTTTCTGCAAAGGCTTAGGTCTTTTAAAGTCTGCAACACCATTCAACGGTTGTTTTATGAAACGCTGTGGTGGGTGTCATTTTTTACGCTTTGGTCTGTTGGGGCTGTAACATGAAGGTGTCAGATAGGAACAGACTGGACAAGGCAATTAAAAGGGCCAGATCTGTGCTTGGCATGGAGCTTGACTCTGTGGATGTAGTAGAGAAGAGGATTCAGACCAAAGTACAATCCATCTTGAACAATCCTTCTCAACAGCTATACAGTGTTTTCGATGACCAGAGAAGCAAATTCGGCCAGAAACTGATTACCACCAAGTGTTCCACAGAACGCCACAGGAGATCTTTTCTCCCAACGGCCATAAAATTATACACCTCTTCTCTGTAACATGTACACTATGTGGATAGTCACTGCCAATAACAACACAAAAAGGTGATATAACATACCTGTATTAATATTGTAGTAATACAACATAACATACCAATACAATATGTAATACGAGTATATGTGTGCAATACTATACTTGCTGTTTTAGGACTCATTTTATTTTATTCTACTTATTTTATTTTAGTTATTTTTCTTTCCTATCTAAAGGATATCAACCATGAGCAACTGTCACCCAGAATAAGAAATGTCCCTCTGGGTTAAATAAAGTTCTTTGAATCTTGAATCAACAACACAACTGTGGTGGGGCTTATCAGCAAAAAATATTTTTAAAAAGCAAGGTGACGCTGACCTAATGGAAATAATTATATCACACGGATTGCATAACATTTATTTCCACCTAAAAGTTAACTCCAAGTAACCTCTCATCACGGCCATTCATGATTTTACTATTTTTAAATTCCTGTGTGAAAATACTGTGAAAACACGAACTAACTTCTCCGAGCTCGTCTGGGGGGAGGGGTGGAGGTGCCGAAAACATTCAAAGGACATAAAGCTAAGATTGTTGAGTGATATCGAGTTTTTAAGACATTGATTGACTTGCCTGTGTAGTTCTAGCTGTCCCCTGGTCCATAATCAGTTTAGATCGGATCTGAGCAAATTTATACCGGTTCCAATCGGAACACACACGGTGTGTGATTTAAACAGCCAACCGGGTGTGACCGTTAGCTCTCTGTTGCATCACCAACATTCCCCACGGCTAAGAGCAAGTAGTCACCTCCATTCTAACACAAAGCATTTACAAACAGAAGTAGTTTTGGCGGTAAACATCGTGACAGAAAACAGAGCGTTCAGTTTCCGCTTTAGTAAGATATCGCGCTAACGCAAACCATTTAGACTATAAAACTGCGTTGATGCTAGGTGCTATTATATATAGTTATATAACTCGTCGTCTTAGTTTGTTTTCATAATGTTAAGCATTTGCTTCCGTTCGCTTACCGTCTTAGGTTTACACTCTAAACCCGTTCCTGTTATAGTGAAACAAATAAAGTGCTCTTTACAAAAGAGTCGGCTCACTGAACCGTTTATTTTAGGTAAACATCGAGAGCTGTATATCTTCACTTTTCCATCTGCTGTTGTCAATGAAAGCGATTCCGTTATTCTGGTGTGAGTTTTAATTCAGACGCTACTGGGAAGCGCCCCCTTTAACCGTTTGCGTGTGTTAAGTATTTGTCACGCAAACCTTTTTTTGTTTGACAAGTAACCGTTTAAAAGTCGACTCCAAAAGTTCCGACTCCTTGAAAAGAGAGGAAATGTTCCATGCCTACCAGTTGTGCTTACTGTGAGTAAAGTAGGCTGGGCGGGGCCATGTTTCAGTAGTAAAGACGACTTACTAGACAGTCGCATCATATTCAAGTTCCGTATTTTTCTAATCGAAAACCGACTGAAAAAAAAATTGTATGGAGTAAACATGGAAGGAATTATAATTTATAATATTTCATAAAATTTGCCATTAAACCGCGCTAAACGTACAATATTTTAGAAAAAATAACCAGGGTATTAATCAGGGGTCATTTTTACTTACAGTATGTCTAAACAGAATGCATAAAGTGATGTATACCTCAGTCCATTCATCCATCCATCTAGAAACATCTGTAGCCCAACTATGGTGATTATTGCATGTAATACCATTTTTACAACCATGATAGGACAACATTCACACATTACGGATAATTTGGGGACGCCAGCTAATCCGAATGTCTTTGGAAACCCATCAATCACAGGGAGAATATGGAAACTTCACACACACAGACCCTTAGGCGGGAATGTAAATGTAAAATGTAAATTTAAAAGCTGAAACCAGACACAGACACCCAGGAACAGGCATGTGACATTTAAATATTTTTAATGAGGTTGTCGACTTTTGCCCTGCCCTAATAGTGACATAAATCCTGCCATTTTCACTTTGGTGTGGATTAGAGGATCTTTTTCGGTCTTCATCTTTCCATAACTTTGTTAACAGCATTTTAAATGTGTTTAACTGAATAATTCTGAGTTAAGTTATAGTATTTGTTCCTATTATTTTTACATTTAGACACTTTCCCAAGGTGATCTTATTTTTTTATATAAATTATTATATAGTTTTTAAATAAATACATATTTATATAATTTTAATCATTTTTACAATAAAAATGTATAACAACAATGCATATAAAGTGCACAAACAAAGTGGTTAGAAGATCTCTCTATAAAATCAAAGTACTCTCCATAAACATGATTTGACCATAAACAATAGCATTCAGTAAAAAGCATAAAGTATCTTAGATATAAAATACCCACACCATTACAATATACCAATACACAAGTTGCATTAGTTATAATCAAATGTGCCATTTTGTGTGTGTAATGTACAGTCACCAACAGGGGGCACTATACCATTGTTTATGTGATCGGCCTGTCCCAATCTCTGCGTTGTGTTGTGGATTGAGGGAGACTGGACAACATATATTCCACAGGCCACTTTTTTATTCTGAATGAATAAAAACAAATTAATAAAAGACAACCTTCATTCCACGGCCTTCATTTTTGCTTATATAGACATATCTCTAGTCACGCTTACCGCGAACTGCACTCAAATTATGATTTTTATACAAACTGCATATGATTAAATTATCAGTATTTCACATTTTTTCCAATATAAGACAATAGAACAATTCCTTATATTTAAAACGAAAATGTTAACAAAAACATGAATGGTAAACATACCTGAATTTTTGCTTATATAGACCTGTGAGTCAAAATAGATCCGTTTTAACAACGGAGCTCAAACATAGAGTCACTTTCCAAGAAAACATGCATTACACAGCCTTTATTTGTGCTTCAATACGATAACATTGCATTTTAATAAAAAAATACATATTACTGGCAATAAACCAGCTTTAATTAAAAATTTTTAGAACTTACCCCTCTCCAGATGCTCTTACCGCGAACTGAAGGAGAGCAGTAGTGATGGGTCGTTAATGAACGATTGGTTCTTTTTGAACGAGTCTACAGGTCCTTCTAAAGAAATTAGCATATTCTGATAAAGTTTATTATTTTCTGTAATGTACTGATAAACATTAGACTTTCATATATTTTAGATTCATTACACACAACTGAAGTAGTTCACGCTTTTTATTGTTTTAATATTGATGATTTTGGCATACAGCTCATGAAAATCCAAAATTCCTATCCCAAAAAATTAGCATATTTCATCCGACCAATAAAAAAAAAAGTGTTTTTAATACAAAAAAGTCAACCTTCAAATAAATTATGTTCAGTTATGCACTCAAATCAGGAATCCTTTTGCAGAAATGACTGCTTCAATGTGGCGTGGCATGGAGGCAATCAGCCTGTGGAACTGCTGAGGTGTTGTGGAGGCCCAGGATGCTTCGATAGCGGCCTTAAGCTCATCCAAAGTGTTGGGTCTTGCGTCTCTCAACTTTCTCTTCACAATATCCCACAGATTCTATATGGGGTTCAGGTCAGGAGAGTTGGCAGGCCAGTTGAGCACAGTAATACCATGGTCAGTAAACCATTTACCAGTGGTTTTGGCAGAGACGCAAGACCCTTCACTCTGGATGAGCGTAAGGCCGCTATCGAAGCATCCTGGGCCTCCATAACAACTCAGCAGTTCCACAGGCTGATTGCCTCCATGCCACGCCGCATTGAAGCAGTCATTTCTGCAAAAGGATTCCCGACCAAATATTGAGTGCATAACTGAACATAATTATTTGAAGGTTGAGTTTTTTTTGTATTAAAAACACTTTTCTTTTATTGGTCGGATGAAATATGCTAATTTTTTGAGATAGGAATTTTGGGTTTTCATGAGCTGTATGCCAAAATCATCAATATTAAAACAATAAAAAGCTTGAACTACTTCAGTTGTGTCTAATGAACATAAAATATATGAAAGTCTAATGTTTATCAGTACACAACAGAAAATAATGAACTTTATCAGAATATGCTATTTTTTTTAGAAGGACCTGCATATCGTGACTCAGAAGAATGAGTAATCTCATAGTGATTCGTTCATTTTCTACATTTTGCATCGCAAAATATCCGTAGGTTATGTACAGATACCAGAATTGAACGGTCCTCAACGATTTTTTTCGTCCGAATCGGTTGTTCTTTTGTCACGTGACTCCTATATACGCTATGAAGTGCAGTACACAGGAAACAGAATTGAGTGATTCTATCGCAATGGGTCTTAAAATCCTAAGTGTTCGTTTTTGTCACGTGACAAATTAGACGGCATGAAGTGCAATAGATTCAAAAGAACGAACGACTCGGAATAGAAGATGTCACAGGTGAGCTGCTCATTCTGTTTATCATACTATGTCCTTAGTTTCATTGTTATGAAACTGTTATATTTTCATTAATGGACCTATAGCCAAAAATGTGCGTATGTAGACGTGCTGGAGGTCTGTTTACTGAAAAATAACATTTTATTTTATTTATGGTCAAAAGAACGAAATTAACGAAATTACTCAAAAAAGATTCGTTCATTTTAATGAACGAGATTCAAAGAATCGAGTCACTAAAAGGATTCAAACCTCCCAACGCCAGAGCAGTCGTAAACGGAATAAGCAGTATCTCTTAAAGGGGCTATGTCCCATTTTTAGCAATCACAAGCACAACTGAAAATATTAACTTATAAGTAAAAAAAAAAATGATATACATATAAAAAATATTTTTATATAAATGTAAAATATAAAAATATGAAAGAATTAATAACAGAAAGGAGAGTTTTTGAGTGAAATTAAATGTTAATATAATATCTGCTACATTTAGATTTAGCATCTAAATCGAAACACATAGATACAAAAGTGTAAAAGTTATTTTTTTAAATGTAGACCTCTAAAAAAACATAAAAGGAAAGCAAAATGAAAGGAAAATAAAAGACAATTGTAAAATACCCCAAATGCATAAAATGTGCATACATAGAAATTCCTATAATCAATGTAAAACGTAGTTACTGATATGCCTAGTACTATGTTCAAATAGGTGGGTGAGTAAGTAAGGTCTATACACTAAAGTACGTAATAATGTACAGTATATGTAATGGTATCTGGTCCTACTACAAAGTATTGTAAAATGCTTGAAAAGAGTGAGGATTTTCAATAATCCTTCGGTCCCTTTTCAAAATGAGATTGTCACAATGCAGGTCCTGCTAATTCTCAATATGTGGATGTTCTTTGCTCTATTATCAATCTGCCTCAAATTGAACCACTAGTCCTAGGGCTGCAAAAACGTTGCTACACACTACCCATTATAGAGTTCTCTGCACTACTACGCCACCTACAGTAGAACGGATATGACCGATGCAATTTCATGGCGTCACGTCCGGTTTTATTTCGGCTTTTCCCCGAGCTGGAGGGTGGGGTCGGGCTATCAGGGGTAGCAGCATTCTCCGATACAGAGCTCGAGGTGTGTGTGCGCGCGCCACTGAACAAACGATTAATGCACGTGAAAAGATAACAGCAGGCCAGTGGAGAGGATCGAGACAGCGTGTGGTAAGCTTTTACACAGAAATACTCGCACGGATTTCGATTCTTTTGCGGTTATTAACGCAACTGTATGTTTGAACTACTGCCCAGAGGTTCAGCCTACTTAGTTATTAAAGACAATAAGATGTCGGGATGCTGGTATCGTAGAAGTGCCTTTGGGAAGATTATTGGTGCTATGATTGTGTGATATTAATGGTGGTATAATCTCTACCCACCGAAACCCGGTAACTCATCAAGGCGTCTACATTCATCTTAAAGTCATTGAAATCATGTTGACGGATTGCGGAACTAATAACTGAGAGACTCGAGAGCCTGCTGTTTAACTACCGCGTTTCCTGTGTCATATGCCATTGATGAATGCATATTTGGTATTACTGTGTGCATGGGTAATTTGTTTAGAAAGTCTTTAGACTGCAACCACCTTTGCAATCTTTGCATGTTAAGAAAATGTATGATCAGCTGAGTTTCCCAGTTTTGTTTCCACACCTTTTCTTTCTAAACTTTCTTGATTTAGTATTAGTAATGCCATTTTACTCCTTTATCTGTTGTAACACGGAAACCGTGAATGGTGAACAGGTTGGTTCACATGCTCCTTTATCAGGAAATTTGTTTGGCCTCCAGATTCTGTGAACAGGATTTAATTTTAAGGGTCTGAATACATACATTTTGCTAGTCTAGTTATCAAGGGTTCTGATCGTCAGAGTGATCAAGCTGTTTTATGCTCTTCTTAAAAGAAAATATATTTGCGTCTTTGCACACTTGGGACAGGAACCCCCTGTGTTTATATACAGTATCTCTATATTAGGTCTTCTACAGCTTATGTTTATTTATTTATTTTTTTGCATAGGCCTAAATGTTTTTCCATATTCAGCAACAGTTTAACAGTTATTCAGCATCAACAGTTTGTGTTGGTGAAGAATGAAGATCAGTTTTTGTACCTGGGGGAAACACTGAGTGTTCGAAACAGATGGTCAGGGAAGTCATTCACAGAGGTATTTTTCCCCCACATGCATTACCCCAACCATCAAACTATGCCTAAATATACTGATTTTCTTCTCTAGTGTACATTCAGTATTCAGTTGTTGTTAGTGCTTCGGCTGCTCCTGTTGAGGGGCCGTCACAGCCGACCATCCGATCCACACACAACTTGGCACAGGTCATGCTGGATGTCCTTTCAGATGCAACCCTTCTATTTTATCCGGGCTTGGGATCGGACATTGGCTGAGATTTGGGCATTGGGTGGGAAATGAACCTTAGCCTTCTGCAAGGCAGGCAAGAAACCTACCACTCGGTCACCAGTGCATTAAAGTACGGTGCAAACTTCTCATAAACCCATTTCTTCATATTAAATTATGTAGAGTAAGGATTGGCACAGTCCATGGTTCTTAAAATTTATATCACATGTGTAAGAATATATGTTAAAGTGAAGAGAAAAAATAAAGAGAAAAGTTACTATACAATGTGTGTAAAATAATTGTACGCAGACAAGGCTGATCCTGTGTACACGCCCATCGTTGGCAGATGCTAATGAATATTGAGTATGCAAATACAATGGTCACGTGACAAAATGTCCAAACAAACAATATGTTGGAAACCAAAACAACTGATTTTTCTTGGCAGAATCCAAAGGTTTAATCTTTTTTGTGAGTAGGCTTTTATGTAACAATCTCAGCAGCAGCTTTTTTCCACACTCTTTGGAAGCCGAATATTAAGATGTGAGGGGTGGCTCAAAAATTTCACAAAGTACTTTGTGTTACTTGCTTTTGATAGTTCAGGAAATGATCCTAAAGTTTTCAAACGTTTTTTTTTCTAATCAATAATTTTATGTTCTCTGTGATGATTGTGTATGTTAGTACATAATTTATATTATACAGATTAGACAAGAGACATTCCAGGAGTGTTGATAATGGATGGTAACATGCATGGGTGAATGTAGATAAGTAAGTCATGTAGTAAGTAATGGAGTAGTGAGAGAGCAGTTACCTGACAAAATGCATATTCAAAGCCAGTCCCGGATGCATTTTAGCAAGAAAACACATCTGATACTCACTCACTCATCATCTATACCACTTAATCCTGTATTCAGGGTCACGGGGGGGCTTGGAGCCTATCCCAGGAGACTTGGGGCACATGGCAGGGTACACCCTGGACAGGGTGCCAATCCATCGCAGGGCACAGACACACACACATACACTCATTCATTCACAGACTACGGGCAATTTGGGAACGCCAGTTAGCCTAACCTACATGTCTTTGGACTGTGGGAGGAAACCGGAGTACCCGGAGGAAACCCACCAAGTACGGGGAGAACATGCAAACTCCATGCACACAGAGACGGGAATCGAACTTGGCCAGGGATCGAACCCAGACCCTGGCGGTGCAAGGTGACGGTGCTAACCACACATCTGATAATGCTGTCATTTTAAATAATATTTTGTTTCCCTAATAATTGTAGATTGTTGTTCTAAATTGCATCCATGTTGTACTTACACAGAAGACTGACTAACTTTTAACACCAACTTGAATCCCTCTGTAACCCCTAATCAACGACTTGCTGATTTGTTAAACAAGTAACTGTACACCCTACATACTGCACTAGGTTTCCATTTAGCACCATTTGGGATTTAACATTGAAACTCTCAAGTTAACTGAGCTGATATTCTAAAGCGTAATAAGTATAATAAGAATCTTATGAGATTTGTTTTCTCCTCACCTTTTTGTTACATAGAACTGTTAAGAATTTACAACTACTCTCAACCGTCTTAATTACACTTAATTACACAATTGTCAATCTCCAGCTCTGCCAGTTGCGGTTAGTTCTGCCGGTCCCTGAAGGATATGTGGTAAAATAACTGATTAAAAAAAAAAAACAATCTGTTGATAATAAATGTTTTGTGTAACTGTTGTGTAAAAGCAGTATCACACTTGAGGTCATGCTGTTGTGTTGGTTTTCATAACCAACACAACACACTCCTTCTCTTACGATATTGCTACTAAACTAATGTTTCATGTTTTACTATTCTTTGATGTGGCTTGAAGAACACCTTAATTAGTGTTTAGTAAATTGTGTTGATGTAAAGCAGTGTGCACAGACAACACGCATACATTGCATGACATTTTTAACCTGACCGATAGATTATGGAATTGCAGCAACAGGAAAATCAAGTTATGCGCCACTTAAATGATTGCCTCACCTTTTTCTGTAATTAATAATAAACACTCCTATAGAGGCATTTCAAAGGCGTTTCCATGTGTCTTTGTCATTAAAAGAACATTTAGTCTTGAACTGCACTTGAGTGTGACACTTGAGGCACACATCTACATTAAATGATCACCTCACTTGCTTAGTATAACTGAAGTGAAACAAGTTTAAATAAATTAATGTCAAATTGTTATAATTAATTTCATATGCAGCCACATATATTGTACATCTTCCTGGTGGCCTGGTTTTGTTTAACTTGTAGGTGACCTTTAACTGGGTGTAGAGCTATATCCTGAAAACAATGACACCCATGTTACACCTCAACAATCACCTCCCAGTTGTTTTTAGTGACCACATTTTTACTAGCTTACTGTATATGGGAAAACTATCAAGTTCATAATTTCTTAAATATTATGGTCTCTTTAGAAACCAGAGAGTTTTCACTCATCTACTTGAAATCACAAATTGTCACAAAATAATTTAGGGCACAGATATTTAATAAAACATGTATTGCTTTTGAGTTAGTCTTCTCTTAGAATCCTTTTGTCCATGTATGTATTTTGCACCCTGATATATTCATTGGTCCTTTTTTACTGCTTTGCAAAACTGATCAGTTGTGTTGGGTGAATTTTTAGAAATTTAATGGAATAAGCTTGAATACACAATGTCTTACTCTTCATGTTTTTTTTTTTTTTTTTTTTACTTTTTCAGCTGTCTAAGACAAAAACTGAGCCCGCCCCCCCCCCCCCTTTACTTAGTTACACATAATGTGCGAGAGGCTATATTTTATAAAATTGCCTCTTACACCAAATACAAATCTCTTACTTACAAGAATGATCTTTCTGACCTTGAATTGTATTCTATCACATTATATTCTTATACTATGAGTGGTGTTTAAGTCAAACTGGGATTTCTGACGAAATTACTTCTAAACGAAGACGTGAAACCAATTGACGTTTATAGAAGGCTTCAAGCATAGTACGCAGTAAAACATTTGAATTTTGCAAATATTTTAAAGAAGGCCATACGTCTGTGAATGACGATCCCGGCTGAGGTGGCTCGGTGTCTACTGCAATCATTCCCAGGACCATTCAGTGAGTGGAATGCCTGATCCTAGCTTTCTGCCGAGATGCAGAGTCTATTTGTGGGAACTGTACACACAATCATTCACACACATCATGCGTGTCTTTTACAACCATTCCGTTCCTGGTTGGTTTCGTCCGAGTACTCTGGTTTCTCCCTGCAGTCCAAAGACATGCAGATAGGGCTAATTGGTGTTACCCCATTGAGTGTAGTGTGTGAATGAGTGTGTATGTACCACAGGATAAAGTGGAGTAGATAATGAGACGAGAGTTCTGCTACTATTTTGAAGCATATGAAGAAATATGGCTGGTGCCAAAGCAAGCCTGAAAGGGTTTTGGGTGGGAGAGGGTGATTCACTCCTATCAAAATAGAGCAGAAAGTAAAAGTATGTATAATTGAAAATGAACTGAGAAGTAGCAAAAAGATGTATAAAACTAAATAAAATAAAGCAATTAAATGAGAGCAGACTAAATGAAACATTTTAACCATTGGTAAATTTAACAGACAAAGAGACAGGTAAGGAAAAAGGAAGTGTAAGACAATACATGACCTATTATGGACTTGTACACACTGACTTCACCAGATATTGACTAAGTAAATTCTTCTTACAAATCCCTGACAATGAAATGATCATTAATCATTATAGAGTAACTCCACATTACAACTAACTAACCAGTGAAGAGCGTAAATGATGTGTCAGAAAACATCAATCACATTGCTCACATTGATAACAGCAGGAAGATTCCTGGTTAGAAACTTTGAAAAATGGAGCTGCAGTGTAAATACAAGAGAATAGCTCATACAAAACTATCAACATGATAAAATAGGTCACCCGCTGATGGAATGTGAAAGATCTGTGGAGACGTGGATAAAAGTACACTGAGGTTATATATAGCATGGTATAGTATACTAGTGTAAATAACAAAGTTTACATGGATTAAACTGTTTGGTATATTGTTCTGTTAACTGTCAGATTTGGAAAACAAAATGTGAAATTCATTTTTAACCAACATACCATACATGCGTGAAGATAATAAAACTGGTAGGAGTACTCATGAACATACTCGAAACTTAGAACATTGCCTTTTTAAATTTCCTTATCTTTTTGTGTGCATTTCTAAAGTATCTTGTCTTAGTTTTATCTAAAACATTTCTATTTGTATAAAAAATGTGATTATATTTTTATGATCACGTATGTATGCTGACAATTGTAGCATATCTTGAAATATTGTAAAAGGAATGCATAAGAAAACAAATATTACAGGGATGAAAAAATAGATAAAAGATGAATGGAAGGTTGGATTCTTTAGAAAAGCACAAGAAACTTTATTCAGATTTCAATCAGATAATATGCATTTGTGAATGCAGGTTAAAAGAATTAGGATGAGATGGAGTTAGAGGTTGTGCTGGAAAAATAAAACCACCACCAACAATAATAAGTTGTTTTGGACAGAAAATAAAATGGAATGTTGTATTAGAAGACAGTGTAATTAAATGCAGCATTGTTATTTGTTTATTTATTTATTTTACAAATGCTATAGCATTCTAATTCAGGGATGCATTTTCTACTTCTCTTAATGTACCTTCCAATGAAATTGGCTTTTTCCCAAAAACTTTGTTTATTTATAAACATTAAATTAGCCTATATTGAATTGTCAAATCTAATGACTCACAAATAATGTTGTTGGTAATTATGAAGTGATTAAATGATCTGTCTATCTGTTATTAACGGAATCATCTTCATTATATCATCATATTACTGATCCCTAAAACACTCTTAACGAATCTACCGAAGACCATAGCATTCTAATGCAGTGATACATTTCCTATTTTTCTTAATGCCATCAGTGTCCATCCCAAGATTTCTTATTCAGTACAGAAAGTCACAGTCATGCTTCTAGTGCTAATGGAGAAACAGTTCAGAGCATTTATTATGGCCTTGTAGTTACACGAGAATAGAATTTTAGGTTCAGGGTTAATGAACCCATTATAGTATTGCATGATTTGTTTTTTTTGTTTGTGTTTTTACGATTGAGTCAATTGTAATTCATATTTTAAACTTCATAATAAATGTATAATTTATGATAAAGGATTTTTTTTTTCACTTTTATTCAGTATTTTTACAGATGACTTTTGACTTTGACAGCCTTGTGTGTTTCCTTTTATTGGTGTGGAATACAAACAACAATCTTTAATAAATTTTTGGTGAATCTTTATTTGCGCACTGCTGGGCTGTAAATAAATGTGAAAGGACTCTGGTTGCTTTTTCATAATGGTCTTTCAGTTTGGGTATTTTACATGCCCTCACCCAAGACTGAAGATACGATTTCTTAAACGACCCGTGTTTTGTCTCATAGTGGCGTTTCACATTACTGTTTTTATTATTGCCACAGTTTCAGAACAAACTGGTTTTAAACTTCCTGCAGGAAGAATAAACATATTGATATTGATCTGTCCATTCATCTTTGAAGGTTCTGGTTTCATAGTTTGCTTTCCTTCCCTTGGCATAAGCCATGCTCTATTGCGCTTTCGTTTCTGTTTCTTCCACACACTGTCTATACACAATAAATTATCACAGTGATTGCCTATGTTGAGTGATGTGTTTAGCCACGCTCACCCTTGAGGGGAAAAAAAAGATAATGGGTATATTAAGTTCTCATTTATGTGAAAAGAATCAGGGTCCAGATAGAACTTGTCACTTGGTCTGGATCCAGACCGCAGTCTGCCATTTAGTGATGCCTGGTCTATACTAATGTGAGTACTTGTTTAAGAAAAGACTTGATGTGTTCTGTGTATTCTTTGGTTCTAGCCATGGGATGTGACATCAGGCAAAGAGAATTTCACCCCCTGATACAGATTAGAAGGAGGATGTTAACACTGTGGGGCCTTGGCCCCGTTGTGTTCCTGCTTTTTCCATAATGCTGATCAGGAAGTTTCAAACAAGCCCGCAAAATGAAAAAAAAAAAATCCATCTGGTTCCCTCAGATATTTCCGCTCTAGACAGCGTGTACCACCCTGTACAGAATTATTTCCAATGTTCATCAAAATAAGTAAAAGTTATTATAGAGAACACAGCATGCATTTAGTAGTCTGTGCACAAACATACTGGGCTAGTGGATAGATTTATTTTAAAGGGTTTTATTTTGCAGACACTTATAGTGCTCTTGGTCAACTCCTCCATGCAGAACAGTTTAATGTTCTTTATATTTATAAGTTTGTATAGATGGATTTCCCTCTTCAATTTCAGTAAGATTTCAGTAAGGTGATTGCAAAACTGTGTTTGTGTTTACTCTTGCTGAATGTACTGAACTTGTATTGTACTCAGTTGGTTCATCCACTTCTTAATAGTTGTATCTTTTCTAACTGTTGATGGAGGCAGACAAATTTGAGGCTGTAATCACCAGGTCATTAACAGAATTTGTGATGCCATTAATCTTCACAAAAGGCCCAGGACCACAATTTATTAACAGCCAAAAAAAATCCACCATCATATTTTATGGGTATTTTAGAGGCTTTTGCATCTTTGCAGTTATTTTTTCCCCCTGCAGTATGTTGGTGTGTGCATTAGCAAAATGTTCATGGTCTTCCTTGACCTCACACACAGTTCCAATTCCTAGTGGTAATGAATAGTAGCTTTATATAAGTTCAGGGCCTGCATTTTATAAACTGTTATGAGGAAGGACTTGCAACACTTCCAGATAACTTGTAAAACGGGTGTTGATTTTGAAACAGTAAACTATACTATGCAATCCTAACCTTTTGATATCTCAGTTCTAAAACTGTGATATTTGTTCTCTCTCTCTCTCTCTCTCTCTCTCTCTCTCTCTCTCTCTCTCTCTCTTTTTTGTTAGTTTGTTTGTTTCTAGAGACAGCTCATTGATGCATATTGTGAGAAGTTTCAGACATTCAACATTTTTGTTATGGACCTATTGTGTTTAAGGGTATTTTTAAGTGCACATGGATTTCCTTTGTATAATGCTCATGCATACATTACCTGATTTATAAAGGTCAGCAGCACCGATCTGTCTCCTTTGTGTTGAAATGTCCTTGCATTTTGTTTCTCATGGTAGTGATAGTTGAGGGTAAAAAAACGGAGTGGCGGAGCACTGAGAGAAAATGAAAAACATGCCATTGATTTTCAAGAATATTATTTGGCATTCATTAATTTAATACTTAATGTAATAAATAAACGCTACTGTGAATACATTTGCAGTGCACTAAGCATGTTGTATAGAAATTAATAAAACAAAAGTTACAGTGATATATATGTTCAAACATTTCATCTACTTTGTTCCTATTCATAACAGTTTTGTTTTTGCCGGTATAACAGGCATCCTTGAAATGTTTGCTCTAGCTCAGTGATAAACTAGACTTATCAGGGACATACTTCAGAGACATGTACTATAAAAAAAGGGCATTAACTAAAAAACAAAAACAAATCTAAAGATATTTAAAGACATTGGTTTCAGTAACAACAGTTTTATTCTGGGATTCATTTTCAGTAATTTACATTTGAATCTTCACAACATTTATTCATCTTTAGTAACTACTTTATTCTGCTCAGGGTCACAGTAGATGTTGATCTGTAGATTTACTATGGGGATAAGTGAGCAAATTAAAAAAATTTTTTTTAAAAAAGCTCTATCATTTGAAACTGTTTTGCATCATTAACATTTGTGTATGAATAACACATTTGAGAAATTGGGCTATGCTACTCCAAACCAGATAATGGTTTATGTAATTTGCATTAAATCTTTGCATTACAGTTCAGTAGGGATAGTAATAGTGCATGTAAGCATTAATTTTCATCTCTCTTGTAGACGAGTTCCACACACAATTAGAATATGGTTTATGGTATATAGTACATGGATTTTCAATTCATAGTAATGAACTTTAGCTGTGTGTGTGCACTTGCATTTATGCCTACCTTAAGCTCCTGCCATGTGATGTGAGTGAAACCAGTGTCACTTCTATCTCTGAGAAGAGAAGTGGGTGTGAAGTTGAACTGGTTATTTTGCCCCACACCTATGTCAAAAGGAGGAGGAATGAATAAAGGCCATTGCAAATATAGCATCCATTAAAAGGAAAAACACATTGCACCTAATGCTTCAGGAATTATAAGTGCATGTTAGGTATACATTTTTTTATGCCACCAAACTCTTGCAAACACTAGCATTTGTGAACTTCTCCCAAATCTCCCAAACTTCTCCCAAATCTTGGTGTTGTGTGTTTGTGTGAGGGAGAGTGAGGATAAAGGATGAATGTTATGGCTTGCATGCTTCATAGCCTTTGGCAATCTGGGAATTTTTCTGGGGGCAGGGAAGCGGCATTTATTTTACAATGGCAGGTAGCCATTAAGGAAGGTAATAAAACACGTATGACCTACATATGTAGGTCACAATTTCAACCCTGTTGCCCTCTATTCATTCCTTACTAGAGTTTCCCCTGGTGAAATCAGTCCTGGAGTCATGTCCTGTTTTAGTAAAGAGCAAAATACTCACTTTAATGTCAGGTTTATGTACAATGTTTAGAGATATTAAGTGTATTGTAGTATTATCATAGCGGTTGAACCAGTTGGAGCCGGATCATGGCCATGCCCAGAAATGTCCTTGTTTCTGTAAAATTTGTGCTGACATGGAGGTACATGTATGAGATAGAGTGAGCATGCACACACCAAAAAGGCCATAGCCAGCGAATTCTGGTGCAGTGTTCCTGCATGCATGTTGTTGCTGCTTTCTAGTAATGTCCTTCTTGCTTCAACACTGCCAAGAACAATAGCTGGAAGTAATGCTTCAGGGTCTCATTTCCTGGGTAAAGAGCAGCAATGTGAATAGACACCGGGCACTATATCCTTGAAACCATCAGCACTCTGTCTGTCCCCTAAACAGCAAACTCAATTCCTCAGTGAAAATTTGTTGGTTCTGCAGTACAATATTTTTCTGGGTTTGAGTCCTATTTTATGTTCCCAAACAAGAAAACTAGAACTCCAACCTCAAAACTTCCTTTTTTTTATAAACACAACATATTTATATTTACTTAACCATTATTTAAGTATGTTCACTAGAAACTATCACAGGAAATGAGGCAAAAGGAGGGCTCCACCCTGGATGTAGAGTCAGGACACAGACACGTGTACACACACGTGCCCCACACAAAATTGTACACTTTGAGCAATATGGAAACACTAATCCACCACTCATGTCTATGGATTTTGAGTACCCGAAAGAAACCCACACCTGAGGTGTTTGTTTACGGATAATGGAGGCATGCAGCCTTTCTTTTGCATAATGCAAATATTACCTTTATGCATCTTAATTTATTTGATTGTGTGGGCTCACTTTGTTTTTTGTATTCTTTCAATAGTATGGCTATATTTATTTGAGTATGATTGATATTTGATAATTTTGTACCCCCCAAAAAAAACAGGTTTTACCAAAAATTCTAGTAAAGAGACTTCAAAGTTCCTCTGTATATGGGTCTCTGCTAAAGGTCTAAATGTAATTTAAAATAAGCTGTTTAAACTTGACAGCACATTCTATATATTAAAGGAGAGAGATCTAGGCAAACTATATGAATTGAAGTCGGTCGAATGGATGTTGCTATTTGTTAGTCTATTCATGTGTAAATTTTTACTCATTGAGGAAATATGATCTGTTTCTAAACGTACGTACAGGATTGTCATATACAGTATGTATAAACAGTGTGCGTGTGATATATTTATTTTTGTGGTAAACACTTGACTGGTTGAAAAATTGAAAAAGCCTATTGAGATACGGTATGAGCTGGTACCATGCTATCCTGTGATCCTTTGTTCACTTGCAGGAGTAGGTTTTAAAAACCAAAACCTAATGTCTGTCTCTCAACAGGTAGAATTGGACGTGTGCGTGGAGTAGCTGAGAGAGGCATTCAGATATGGCGGCCAACAAGGGGAAAAATCAGAGCTCCTTGGCATTGCACAAGGTCATCATGGTGGGCAGCGGTGGTGTAGGCAAATCAGCCCTTACACTCCAGTTCATGTATGATGAGGTGAGCAGTCATGTTGAACTGCATAAAGTCATACAGATTGTTTGAAAATGATGTGGGATTTAAGGATCTTGTACTAAATGGTCAATTCCTGATCATCACACCCACATCTGCTTATTGAATATCTTCTTCCAGATTTGGTCCCCTATTTGCTATTAAACACTGGCTGGTCATAAAAAGAAGCCATTTCACTGCATCTGCTGTAGCAAAGGAGACAATTTCGTATAGTTAAAATGACTAGAATTGGGTTAAGAACTGTCCAAGCCATTATTCAAACCTGGAAGGAGAGTGCTAAACTTTCAATTTCACTGAAGAAATATGGTCGCACATACAATTTGACAAGGACTTACAGAACTGGGAACAATTAGCTGTGTATTAGAGAAAACTGCTTGTTGGTGAGGATAAAAAAAAATACTTCAGTTTAATGGGGAGCATAAAGATTTGATGTTGGAGCAATAGAAAATGATATGATGAATACAGATTTATTCTATCCAAAAAAAGTGATTGCATCTGTCATGCCTGGTGTTCATTGTACAAGGCTCTGGAGGCAGTGTTATGATCTGGGGTTACTTCAGTTGCTCAGGTCTAGGCTCAGCAAAATTATGTGGCAATAAAATGTAGCCTAATAAAATGAGATTTCTTTTTTTTTCTCTGATGCCAAACATAGTATTCCCTAACTTAAATTGGGGACCGACTGGAATGACTTTCACACCTGAATCGTCTATCATATTGAGCAACAAAATCAAAGCTAAATACATTCAACCAAATCCAAAAATGTGTGAGCAAGTTTTTTTCTTTTGGCCAAATTTTTGTATTAAAAAAAAAAACTGGAATGACCGTGGGATTTGTCTGTCATATTTGTCAGGCATAAGAGCATTAGTCATGCCAGGGAGGCCTGGGGCACTGTCAACATCTCAATTCATCCTAAAGGTGTTCAGTGAGGTTGAGGTCAGTGTTGGAGTTCTTTCACATTAACCTCAACAAACCATATCTTTATGGACCCCACATTGTTCACGGGCATTGTCCTGCTGACGCATATTTGGGCTCTGAAACCTGGTTCATGATTTTGGGTCAAGTCTACATGGAGCCTCTGCCAAAGGCCTACGGCATTGCGAGCATTAGTCCCTTCGCCCCTCTCTCTGGTGATTGTTCTTCTGTGTGCTACAAATAAGGGTGAAACGAGCTGAGCAGATCTTGTTGGTGGTGGAGCTAATAGATGTTGAACATTTACTTCTATGAAAATTACTGCAAATATTGAGAATCTTAAAATGCAGTAAATATGTATCTATATGTTGAAGAAATGAGATAAAATTTTGGCATAAATATCTTTTGTTATGCTCATCAGTTTGTTGAAGACTATGAGCCCACGAAAGCAGACAGTTACCGGAAAAAGGTTGTGCTGGATGGGGAGGAGGTACAGATCGATATTTTGGACACAGCTGGTCAGGAAGATTATGCAGCCATCCGAGACAACTATTTCCGAAGTGGAGAGGGTTTTTTGCTTGTATTCTCCATAACTGAACAGGAGTCTTTCACAGCCACAGCAGAATTCAGGTCGGTATTAACACACAACAGCTTTTGATTTTAAACAAATTGTCTAGTCTTTGCCTAGCTTGTGTGTACACTTGGTCTTGTTGGAGATCTATCCAGGGAGCTGATCTTGCACGGGCATGAGCATGCTCCTTGTATTTTAAAGTGGCATATTAGTAATTTTATGACATAGCTTATATAATAATGTAAAATTTCACAATTAATCTCTTTTGGATATTGAACAGTCCTGGAATCCATCCTGGCCGTATTTGAGAGTTGTGTGAAAAGGCTCTCATGACGAGCTATCATGCGTTTGTACAGGGAGCAGATCCTGCGTGTCAAAGCCGAGGAGGATAAAATTCCACTGCTGCTGGTGGGGAATAAGTCTGACCTGGAAGAGCGCAGGCAGGTGTCTGTGGATGATGCCCGAACAAAGGGAGAAGAGTGGAATGTACAGTATGTGGAGACTTCTGCTAAAACGCGTGCCAATGTAGATAAGGTTTGTCTGAGTAGTTTCATGTTGCTCATGTGCGTTTTACTTAAAAGAAAATCTATCCACCTAACTATCTAACTACCTACTCTTTTCTGACAATCTAATGAGTATATATTAATAAAAATATTTATTTCCAAAGGTATTTTTTGACCTTATGAGGGAGGTACGAGCCAAGAAGATGTCAGAAAATAAGGACAAAAATGGAAAAGGAAAGAACAAGAAGAACAAGAAAAGCTTCAAGGAACGGTGCTGTTTACTTTGAACTTCACATGGACGTCATCATAAACAAATCTACTTTCTACTCTAAGGACCATTTCCGTTTTTCTTTGTTGCAATCAAACGATAATTAATGGCAGGTCATCACTGTCGAGGGCTTTCATATTTCCTTTCTCCATACACAGCATCATTTTTCAGAGATTGATGACCAGTGGTTACGTTGTGAGAAAAAACTGTAGCACTTTAGGACTAACATGACATGGAGGTGACCAACCTGTGCCCAACACTAAGCTTTTTTTTTTTTTTTAATTAAATGTGATTTATTTTAATTTCACAGCTTCTTCTCATACTCTTGCTAGGATTTATTTTCTCTATTTGCAGCCATAGGAGAGGCATTATGCTTTGGCTCCTTCTGTTTATCTGCGATACTTGTCCTTATATAGTTATAATTGGTGGTATATAGTAAAGGTAAAGGTATCGTCATCAACGGTTTTCCCTTAGATGAAATGCAATTGCTAATGAGAGTATGTTGGGTATCATGAATATCAATTTTCACCTTAGTTGACACAGATTACTTTTTGTGGTATAAATATTTTTCTTCAGGATGCCTGATGGACTAGAAGGCTGAAATTGAGTTTTGGTACCAAACTGCTGTTTACTCCTCATGCCTGATTCATATTCAAATCTCTGTTTAAACAAATTATGAAAGTAAATAAATGACCATTTAAGCGGTCAATATATCAACAAAATATATATTTTAAAGTAAACTGCAGTTACAAAACTTTATAAGGGATTGGAATGATGCTCAACTTTTTGTGCATTGAATAAAGCCCAGTTTTGCTATAGGAGAATCGACACTGCCCCCCACTGGTTGACATTAATACTTCACAGTCATGAAAAAGCGGTACATCGCATGGGTAGATACTGCTAAGAAAATATTCCCTTGATGTTTGAGATTTGCGATAGCTTTCCAATATTTTTTGTCAGTGCCCACGTGATAAATGTGCCATAAGTACTTGTGCCAACCTAATATTATAAGCATAACAATGACTTTTGACTGAACATTCAATGGACTTGTTTGCGTGGTTTGTTTTATTTAGTATTCTGATACACTCACTGCTTGCTACAGGTCCACCTATGATGTTCCTGAAATTGATGTTTTATATCATGTTTAAAGGGTCTGCCCTTTCAGAAATGGTCTGCAATTTTAAAGATTGTTTTCCACTGGATGCTAATCAAGATAATTTAAAATATGTTGCCAAATAAACACTTTTGTTGTATTTCTCAATGTGGTCCTTGCACAGTCTGAACTATGTTTGTTTTATAGAATTTCCTCATCTTTCTTCTTTAAAAAGAGGTACATGCAGAAGATGGATGTTCGATAGGATTTATTGGTGCATCGTACATTATATATATTCTACAACTATCTATAACCTTAAAATATTTTCCAATTCAACAACCAATTAGTTCATTCTTATGGCAATGCATGCATAGTGAATACAAGAGATAGCCTCCTTCCTCTAGCCATGTAGTGCCTAAACTTACTTCACTAACAAGGCCTTCAAGGTACAAGCTTAAATTGTAAAAAAAAAAAAAAAAAGAGAGAGAGAGAGAGAGAGAAGCTACATCCACGTTTGTGAGAAACCGGTGCAGATGATCAGGCCGTTGATTATTATGCTGGTAATGCTGTGTGGTAAAATATAAGAAATGAGGTTGCTGCTGAGCTTGTTACATGAACAAGCAATATTTAAATGGTATATTTAGGCATCGTTACATTAAAACATTTGTTCCAATTCATTTAATTTAACCTACAGAATGTAACTTAATTTAAAATGAAGAGATAAGTCAAGATTTTTTCTTTCTTTCTGTATATAGGACAAACTCTCAATGCGATTAACACACCACCTCAATTGGTTCAAGCTAGAGTTGTTTTACAATAAATGTTATTTCTGAGAGCAACCCACAAACTGCAGCAATGGAACTTCAATAAGAAACACTGGAACGACTTGTATGCTGTGGTCAGGTGAGTCCAAACTGTGGTCAGACATTTGTGAGAATGGATGGCATCATGAAGTAATTTTCATCTCATTTTCATTTTATTAAAGTCCTGTGGTCTTACACAAACCTTAGAATATAAACATGTTGCATGGAAAAGAGTTTGCAATGATTGTTTCCAGTTATGGGGTTCTCTGTAGTTAGAGGGTATGTGTTCATGCTCAAAAGAACCTCATTGCTTGTGCTGTTCATTAAGTATATTTGTATTTTATGAAAAGTGCCCCTTGTGTTCAATTAATTAAAACTGATCATACATGTACTGTGGCCCAGAAAAGCAAAGCAAAGCATCTGTCCTGTGTATGTGTATGTTTTTCCTTCTGTAGACATGTGATTTTCTTGTATTGTATTAGGGTTGGCTTCAGAAGGGAAAAGCACCTCTCCCAGAAAAGAGCATACACATACACAGAAGAGATGTTTTGCCCTTTTTGGACCACTGTATAAATATTGACATTATATTTTCTTATACATATGATCTCTGCTGAAAATTATTCAGAAATTCTGTTTTATGTCCATTTTTGTAAATTTGTGTGAAAATAATGAAACAGCATTGCATACATATGTTGACAATCACTGACTTCATTATTTTTGTTAAAAAGGAAAAAGGTCATAGCTTATACTGGAGTTTATTTCATTTATTCATTTTGCACAAGTGAGACACCAAGGGCTGTGGCAAAAAGTTTAAGCAAACATCTCTGGTTATTGTTTACACTAGTTGGCTCTGTTCGGTTAGAAAACCTTTCCCTGATTACAGGTCGGAAACTTTCCTATTAATTAAACACGTGCAGTCAAGTCACCAGCATAGTGCAAGACTGTAACAAATAACTTTGACCACTAGGGGACAGTCATGTCATTCACGTCAGAAGCCAGGGATATTTTTTTCTAAGGCATCACCATACAATAGTGTGTACTGCAGACTTCAAGTTTTTCTAGACAAACAGTTACAACTTGTAGTCAAATATCTAAAATTGTCTGAATGACACTTTGTTTTCTCTTAATGATAAACACACTTTAGTATGACTTGACATCATAACCTGTATGTGACCAAAAATACATTATGCTAAAAGTAATTTGTCATGAACCTCCAAAGTGCACTGCCTGGCCAAGTAAATTTCATTCAACAACCTTAACCTTTGATTATGATGAGCAATGTTGTGGCCGATGTTATGTGCGAAAATGATTTCTTACACGCCTAGAATCACTCATTCACAGTCTGAGTCTGGGAATACACCCATGCTGTCCTTCAATATATTCAGGTATTCATAACACTCATAACCCTGCCTGCATAGGCTTGACCAGTGGCTCCTATGCATTGCATATGGGTGCATTGCTTCATGCACCAACCCTAACCTTTCTTACCCTGATGCGCCCATCACCCTGAAATAGGGTCAACCTGGACTCATCATACCATATGATCTTTTTCTATTACTCCAAAGTCCAATCTTTTTTGAGCACTAACAAATTGAAAATTTGTCTTCTGATTATTCTACCTACCTAGTTGTTTTCTTATGTTCACACAGCTGGTTACTCCCAATCCTATGAGTTCAATACACATTATGTGTGCATTTGACAATGCTTTTACTTTGACTATAATACAATGGGAGTTTTTTTTAACAATGCACCTAAGTAATTGATGGATTTCTATTCATGATTTTTGTCTGACCACATTTTCTCATCGGAGTTGAAGGCCCAGCACTACCCAAGTTTTGTTTTCTTTGCATGATATATGCCAGTAATTTGACCCTTCTGAAATGGCAACTTTTTATGGCCAGGGGGTTGTAAGTTAGCCCTGAGAAAAATCATTCACAACTAGGGTTGTAACCACCTGAACTCAAAACTGACAAGGGTATTATTTATGTCAGCTGATGCCAACTGAAATGAGCCCTTATAAAAGTTTCTGTAGATTTATACCAGTTGTCCTGAAAAGTATAGATAGGTGTCACTCAGCCTTATGAACACTACCCTAACATTTTTTTCCAGCTGCAGTTTAGAAAATCAGCTGCAAGAAATAACCAATGTCAAAGCTTGGCTAGGCTGGAAATCAGAGTTTCAGTGCCAGTGGTTTTATCTTGACTGTCGAAGTGAGGTACACATTCTTCACTAGGTCAGCTAAAGGTAGCAGACCAAAACACTACAGAAGGGCTGAGATCCTGCCATTTTCTTTTGCTTGGCGTGACAGGAAGACCTTTCATTTCAGCAAAGCCCTTTGTTTGCTGATCGCTTCACACACCAGATAAAGCTCTTGACTTTAATGAGGCTCTATTTATTAGAGCAATGGCACCTTAAAGATATTGTGCCATTTTACATACGTTAGTGCTCAGTTTGGATAATTCTTTTTTTTTTGGGGGAAAAAAAAGGATCTCTAATATTGCTGATAAAAAAGAGCACTGATATCATAGGTAATTGCGCTGGATTACTATTATTGTGGTACAAGATATGATCCACAACTCAGTGATGTACAGTAAATATACTGTAATTCAGAGAAGAAAAAAAATCTTTTTCATAAATTTGTTCCAGGATGTTAAGTAATGCTTATTTCTTATGCAATAAAAAATGTAAATCTAGACAAAAAATTAAAAGAGTAGGGAAGAAAAAACCTTCAAACACCCAAACGAGAACATCCTCTTCAAAAATAAATGGACCCACAGTACCTCACAGCTGTACCCCATGGGACTTCAATGATGTAGACTTAATTAATCCACACACCTGAGCCCAATTGCAGTTCTGGATATTTTAGGCTTGCATACATGCTAAACTAAGTCATGGGGGTTTGCAAATTATATTTTAAGACATTGAAGCCTATTTATGAAGCTTTCCTTTGCCATAAAAAAGTTTTGAATGTAGAACATCAAACTGTAAAATATTTTGAAATCATCTATTGAGTATATATAGCGAAATCTTAGAGATGACATTTTAGAAATTATTAATTCATTTATTAATGATACCTATAAGGTAGTCCATTGATCACCACAATAACTATAGCATCTGTTTATCTGCATCATATTCCTAATAAAAAAAAAACTTTTTCAGAACTTACAGTATTCATAATTATAGAACTTATTAATTATTTTCAGTAAAAGATATCTTTAAAGGATCATTATTTGAGGATTATTTGATATTCTCTTACATTATTATAGCAATATTTATATTACATTTCATGATCATGGGTGATTATTGATACATACAAGGATTTACTGAAAAAAGTTACCCTTCACAGCATGAAAGTTTGAAGGCTTTAATAAAATAACCTTTAAACAATGACCCCAAACATTCAACCTCCAAACAGCAGGATATAAACATGTCTTTATTTGCTTAATATATGCTTCATATCCATTCACATAATGTCTGAGCACACATTTATGGTCGCTTAAGTTTATTAAGGATTCAGAAATCTGTATTGAAGAATGTGGCTAACACAATAGCTTTCTTGTGTGAGCATGATTCCTCATGCTTTCAGAACCACTCTTACACAATTTGAGTACTGGAATATGGCTGGGCCAGCAGTGAGGAAAAACTTCATTTATATGAGAAACTGGTCATTTAGTACATTTAGTACAGTTGCTATGACTATACCTGAACAAATGTTATGTAGTAATCCAGTTGTCTAACTAAATCAGCTGTCTAACTGCAGACTAAAGTTGAAAAATATGGGTATAGGGATGTGAGTGACAAGGGCCAAGTTGTGATGGCTAGGGGACTGGATCAGAGCAAATCCACAAACTGCAGGTCTTGTGGAATGCCTCTGGTCTCCTGGTGATCGGGATCATGGGTGGACAAGGCTTACTGATGGCTTACAAGGCTCACAAGGCTGGCAGATGTAGTCTGATCCAATAGAAGCGTTAGTGGAAATCAAATTGAGGTAAAGGTTAATGCTGGTTGTGATGAAAAGGCGGTGTTTAAATGAACAACACACAGTGCATTACTGTTATGATGGCAAATGTGGGACCTCAAATCTACTCAATGTTAGGCATAATGTTATGGCTGATCGGTGTGTGTGTGTGTGTGTGTGTGTGTGTGTGTGTATATATTAGAGAGAGAGAGAGTCATAGCAGCAGCTTAAGGCAAAGAAATAGTATAGATTTTGAAGTGAATCAAATGGTTATTAAACAATACAAAAGTGAAAAATCAGTGAATTATATTGCTCATAATTTAGGCATGTTGTGGACCTAGTTCACTGCAGCTACAATGCAGCATTCTATTGACCAAGCAATATATGTATATTTACTTGCCTTTGCAGTAGATTTCTTTGGGGACCAATGGATTTCTTCCAGGCAGTGTCCTCGCTGACACTGTTCAGGGCATTGGCCTAGTTGCCAAAAAATAACAAATAAAACCCTTAGTGTGAGAATTTCAAGGTTGTATTTTAGATAAGAGAAAAATTAAAAGCTTAACATTTTAAAATTTTATTTGCAACATTGGGCAGGGTCATTAGTTCATTGTTGGTCCAGTGTCATGTTATCAAAGTAAATCAAAGTATAAACTTTCAAAAACAACCTAATGCCAATAATCCTGTCCCAACATGTGTACAATTTACAAATTAATATTGGCACAATGTTTTGACACCCAAATGTCACTGGTGGGTTTTACATTACACATCTAATATAATATAATAAAATATAATATAATATAATATAATATAATATAATATAATATAATATAATATAATATAATATAATATAATTTTTAATAATTCTTAACAAAAAGTTATGTTGCATTACACTTCAGCAACATGGAAAAAACATTCCATGCCACATGTACACAATGTAACTGTGTAATGACTGCAAAACCCTAGGTAGGAAATTAAGTAGACTTAGAGTGCTTTTAAGTTTTACACTAATTTACATATGAGGTCAATTTAGAGTAACCAGTCTGCCAGCTGGCAAGTTTTAAGAGCAAAAAAAAAAAAAAACCTGCAGAACCTGGAGGAAACCCAGGTTGATGCAATATACTGACAGTATGAACCCTATGTGGTAACAATTTTTGTTAAAATATCTTGTATTTTAATTAATAATAAAATTTACATCACATGTCGAAACAAACGCAATTAAATGAAATAAAATGAAACATGGTGCAGTGGACTCACACCTAGATGGCTGACGGTTCAATTCCTGCCTCGGATCTGTATGTGTGTGAAGTGCTTTGTGAGTTTCCTCTGTGTACTCATGTTTTCTCTTGCAGTACAAAAACACGCAGGGTAGGTATTTCCATGAACAGCCATTGTATTCTATTTCCATGAACAGCCATTACAAAGTACAATATAAAGTATTTGTATTGCACAGCCCTGTCAAAATCCATCCACATTTATGGAATTCAGAAGTGTTCAAGATGTCAGATGTTTCTAAGATTATTTTAATTAAAGAATTTTCAAGCATTGCACATGGAAGTTGTAATGTATACTATATATTCCAATTAAACACATGCAAACCAGGGAAGTGAAAAAGCTTCCTGACTCATTCCAGTCTTAATTAAGGAATGAGAAATGACAGAAGAAGAAATTTGCCACATTCCTAACTTGTTTGTTTTGAACCTGGTTTAATATTCAACCTTATAAGATGAAATAAAATGTCCAAAATGACTTATAATGTCCAAAATAAAATCAACATAAAATCACATTGGTTTGTTTTTATAAGAAACAGTTATATCAACAGTTATATCTTCAAACTTTTTGTATACTTAGAATACATAATCCCAAGTAAGTTTTTAATATTTAGACTTTCGCTGCTTTACACTCTGCTGTTATTATCTTTTCAAAACAATTCATTTGACATTAATGTTGGAAGTAAATTTCTGCCGGTCTCTCTTTATTTTATCTGATACCTTGAATAATGCCTATACAAAGAAAGCTTGGATGTAAGTTATTATTTTTAAACACATTTTTAAGCAAGATAAATAGAAAGTAAGTAAGAAAATGAAAACAAATGGTTCTTAACATACAGTTTAATGCTCGTAGCTTGCATTTTCTTAACCAAAAATTAAAAGAACCCCCTTTTTCATCAATTACATTACAGATACATACTGTATGATGTATACAGATGAGTAGCACAGCAAAGTTATTGTAAATGGTCTGAGAATGTCTGAGATACATACATTTTTAAGTCTCTGCTAATAATACACAACTGGCATGTAGATGAAAATCATTTCATTCAGCTTGCTCTATACATCTTACAAAAAAAGTTTTTAAAAAACCTCAAGTCCTTAACAATTTTTATATCAGCTTTCAAACTAAAATGGTTATTGGTTGTTTTTTAAATATCATTATTACACAGATATTGTCTCCTCTGCTTTTTGCCTACAATGCATAATACATACATTTTTAAGTCCCTGCTAATAATACACAACTGGCATGCAATCAAAGTGGCTTTTGTTTTTGCTACAAACTTTTGTTATAGATGTTTCTATTATGAGCAGCATTATTGAGTCGGTACAAAGCATTTTGTATTTCCAAATATGAAAAATATTGAATAATTTCCAAATATAAAAAATGTATTTAAAAATAATTCTGTCAAAAAAATATATGTAAAAAAATAGTCTGTCAGTAAAGAAAACATTTTCCATAACATACTAATATTGGATACTAATACTAAGATTTGGTCTGTCACACCATGCTTAGTCTTTATATTTTACTAATGTTTCTGTTTCTAGGTTATTTAACGTAAAAATGTTACATTTAATTATTTATGAAGATATCTTCACAACATTTCTTTGCATATGTAAAGTACAGTGTGTATAATGTATATTATGCATTCTAGGCAAAAAAACAGGGGAGACACAATATCTGTGTAATAATAATATACAAAACCAACCTTAAACCATTTTAGTTTGAAGGCTGATATAAAAATTGTTAAGGACTTGGAAAGAGTGTCCTTGAGATTTTTAAAAAACTTTTTTGTATGATGGATAGAGCAAGCTGAATGAAATGATTTTGAATGAATGACATCTATGTGAGATCAACAATATGGTCAGAAGGCCATCCATTGATTTCCAACCATCTTCACAGATGCACTAATGACACATAACATTTTCTGTGATGTTGTTACACTACACCTCCGCCTTTCCTGCAAAGTTTCTACTGATTTCTTAGGACAGTTTAGAAAAGAAGAAAAAAAGCTAATGTAAATACTTATATTTCCTGTTATTTATGGTTTGATATGAATATGGCCAATTACAATGAGAATTCAAGTCAAACAAGGATTTTGATAAATAATATTTGTGAAAAAAAAATAGAACAGTAAAAACTTCCTTTGTCTATATAACCCCCCTCCTACAATAATGCACTTATCCCAACTACAGTAGCCAAGAGTCTCATCATTTCTTTTGTAAATGTTGATCAATTTTATGACTTCAGGATAGATTTCATCACTAGTCCTGGATTGACATGAATGACACTCGTAAAAGCATAGCTAAAAAAATCATAGCTAATTAAATGTCTTAAGTGTGTTGTAAGAGTAGTACTTTTAGTGTTAAGAGGCAGATATTATACATTTCCAGTGAACCATTTATTTCATCTTGATGAGAATGCATAAATGGATATGAAGAAAATAAGAAGGCCAATCTCTCAAACTAAAACTTACTGTAAAATGAAAACAAATAATGGCTAAGGATTTACTAAATGTATTTCATTTAATAAATATATACCATTTTATCATACCAAGCTTCCTTGCCTTGCTTAATAATAATTGCCTAATAGTAGCTCCCTCCACACGGTTGGAGATAGAATGAAATGGTTTATTTAAAACAAAACACCAAGGCTTCAAACCTTAAACACAATGTTATAAAAAGCTTTAAAAATCTGTTTTAATGGGAATATTGATTCCTTTACAAATCACACAAGCAGTTTCAACATGAGGCCGAAGGGTATTAAACAGGATGTTAAACTGACACTGAACAGCAAAGCTACAGCATGTCAAGCACAAATATTTAGTGTTTAATATATCATAGCATATTATCATGGACTGACCTACTGTATGTACTACTACTGTAGTTACTTAGTTTTATGTACTAGTTTTGTCAAAAAAAAATTAATTGAACTATTGTGAGCAGGACCTATAACTCGATAATCTTCTCCTGAACCTAACACAAACTATTAAAATAAACGATTTTGCTTTGCTGATGAGAGAACAGTCTTGAGACTCGTTAATTGATTTGCTTGTTGGATCCGTTTTTAATCAAGAAGAGGAGCAAAGACCAGCTGAACTGTTTGAATATTATTCATTAGCATTTCATTGTTTGTGTATCTTGGCCTCATGTTAACCTTTTAAAGTCAAAGCGTATTATTCAGCTATTCACCTTAAAGCATTTTTTTTTCTGTAACTGCTTTTGGATTATACATCAGCTACACCCAAAAGCTGTGTATTTAATTGTCAGTGCTTTCTGAGAGTGCTTTTGAATATTACATAGCTCATTTAAAAGCACTAAAATATCACATTATAATGATAAACCAAACACTGAACTGCCAAGGCTGTTGTTTTATCATTTCAAGTTTGTATCTACTCTTTTCCTGCTTTTCTGTTTTGCTTGCTAATGTAAGCTTATTCAAACACTGATAAATGGTCATATCAAGTCATATATGGTTAAATACAAGGTCATAGCCACGTTTTTAAATAAGTCATATTACATGATTTGATCTCAATACGAATGTGGCTCTGCATCGCTGCAGTGCTGCTGGTAGGATTTTGAAACGGGTAAACTGTGTGCTGCAATATGTTGGAGTTGTTAGCATTACACATGGAATGACAAATTCCTATTACAGCAAACAGTCAAGCATTATGGACAGATCCACAAATCCCATGGGAGGTCATTATACTGACTCTGAGCTCAACTTACTGGGTGGATTCTGCATACAGCAGGGTTTGGGGAAATAACAGTGAGAAATCTTGTGGTCAGAAGAAACAAATTAACATGATGATACATTTCTTGATGAGTTGCTGAATGAATGGTGAACATACAATAAGTATATCATAAGTTAAAGAGGCTTCATGACACGAAGTTCAAATTAATTACATTTTATTTGTATAACACTTTCATTGTTATAAAGCAGCTTTAAAGAATTGTAAGGGCATATGTATGAATTATAAATATCAGTTTGTCCCAGACGTGCAAACCAGAGGAAGTGGTGCCAAGTAAAAACTCCCTGAGATGACGATAGGAAGAAACCTTGAGAAGAACGAGACTCAACCGGGAACCCATCCTCATTTGGGTGATATCAGATAGTATGACTGTAAATCATTCCCTGCTATATCTGTGGTCTCTAGTACAGTATATCTGTGTTCTACATCCGTATAAGGCTGAATGTTTAATATGATGGTAAAGGGGTTTAAGTTAATAAAAAGTCCACTTTCGGGGGCAAAAGTGTTTGTGGGAATTTCAGTAGTATGCTATTTAGCGATTGCAGTAACAAGCTATCACAGAAAAAAAATGACTGCACCAGCCCAGTCCAAGGTCATCTTCATGGTCATTGAGTGGAACCATCTTCAGTCACTTTTCACGTCCCAAGCAGACCTTATGGGGCCATTTCTAATCATTCAAATAATTTACAGACTATCATTATGTAAAAATCCGTTATCTGTAACCATTTTAATCTAGCAGGTTTTTAAGTTAGTTTCCATATTTCAGAATGAGCTCCTACATTTAAAAACATATATTTTAAAACAAAGCTACTCAGAATTCATAAACATAATTATACACAATGCATACCTAGCCATGGTAAAAGCAAGCACCCATAAGCTTTGAATCTATCTAAGATATTTTACTTCTTAACGTCCTTCTAAGGCCCTTAAAAAAAATCTGATAAATATCCTGTCTTATGATTCACAACAGATGGTAGAAAATGGTATAGCTGAAATGGAAATGACATTTTAGACCCAGTGGGAACGTAAGTATAGAATGAGTCTCTCTGCCATTTTCACCACCACTTTTATATACATGTGAAGAGACTATTCAGTGCAGTGTAATAAAGTACAAGCTAAATGTTCTGCCAGTCTAGTTTCATAACACCCAGTTTGCTTTCTGCAGTGATCCGTGTGTGCAACAGTCACCGTGCTTGCTGAGGTCTTAATTGCATGTCGCAGTAATCTGCTAGCTTGTTTGAGGAGCCTGTGACAGAATTGCCTTTGAGAGATAATCACCTGACTGATAGTGGAGCACTGTGCGCATCTGTCTCTCCCTTGTTGCTGCAGGATGATAAAGAATTAGCCTTTCATCTGGACTTTGATGTCTCCAGCCACTGCTTGTGGGTTGTGGGCAACTGATTTCACAAAGAATTTTGAATAACGATAGTGGTATCATAATGTGTGATGCAGGGTATTTTGTGGCAAATGTTAGTCATAAGAGATATAACTTGTTGGCCATTTAAATTTAACAGGCAATACAACATAAAACTGTGGATTGTTCTGAAATTGCCCAAGCAGTCACTTGTATATCTTAGTTGACACCTTGTTAGACGTTCATCAATTATCTTTATTCCCTTTTGGGCCACAGATGTGTCCTAATATATTTCTGAAACTTAGTATTATCATAAACATACAGTCTGCCTTTTATTTTTCACTCCCTGCTGTTGTCGAATATGATTTCCCATAAACAAATGACATCAAGATTTTATGACGTATATTACAGCAATTAGGATACCTCACAGGCCATATATCACATCTTTATACATGTTTTGGTATTGTTTGCTAGTAAGCTTAGGTGTAAATCAAAGTCTTACGGGAGGCTTCTTATAGCATGCTTACAGTAGAAACGTTCATGTCATCTCAGGATACTATTCAGCAGGAAAGGCAGCAATTTCAGCTGATAGCCCTACTGTGGCCTTTCCCAAAAGGTTCTACTGTTGGCTGCTGCTGGCCAGTGATGCATGGCACCTCAATAGACTTAAAATAATTGTAGGTTATTTGTTGAATGTGACAAATGACCTGCACTGGGGCCAAGTCCTGAAGCACATAATGGAATGTTAAAGTGTCACAGGGGGAAGAATGGAGGTGACTTTGACTATTGACCTTGACCATACAGGGTAATAGCAGAAACCACACTTCCCTAGCATGAAGCAAAAAATAGGGAAAAGAACCATTATGCAGCAGTGCTAAATTTTATAAATGTTAGTTGGATTATTCCACAGAATTTAGTACAGCCCCTTTAATAAGCAGGCCTACATGTTCTACGTACTTATGGCATCTGACTTTCCTCCATTTTCTCATTCCTTCAGGCATTGATCTTCAGTAACCACTTTATCTTGGTCAGGGTATACAGGTACATCACAGGCCATCATATACACAAACACTGACATATTTGAATGAGTTTTTCTGCCTACCCTCAAGCGAAGGACCTGGAGGAAATGCATGTACAAGAGCAAAAATAAATAAATAAATACATACATACATATCTACGAATGAAACCCGAAAAATTAGAATATCAAGCAAAAGTTAATTTATTTCAGTAGTGCAACTTAAAAGGTGAAACTAATATATAAGATAGACTCATTACATGCAAAGCAAGATAGTTTTAAGCCATGATTTGTCATAATTGAAATGATTATGGCGTACAGCTCATGAAAACCCCAACTCCACAATCTCAGAAAATTTGAATATAGTGAAAAAGTTCAATATTCTAGGCTCAAAGTGTCCCACTTTAATCAGCTAATTAAGACACAACACCTGCAAAGGGTTCCTGACCCTTTAAATGGTCTCTCAGTCTGGTTCACTACGAAGCACAATCATGGGAAAGACTGCTGACCTGACAGTTGTGCAGAAAACCATCATTGACATTCTCTATAAGGAGGGAAAGCCTCAAAAGGTAATTGCAAAAGAAGTTGAATGTTCCTAAAGTGCAGTATCAAAGCCCATTAATAGAAAGTTATGTGGAAGGGAAAAGTGTT
Source organism: Clarias batrachus (assembly GCA_003987875.1). Lineage (NCBI taxonomy): Eukaryota > Metazoa > Chordata > Actinopteri > Siluriformes > Clariidae > Clarias > Clarias batrachus. Next base: position 15,627 of record QMIH01000152.1, on the reverse strand, counting down.
GGGAAAAAAAGGTGCACAAGCAGCAGGGGTGACACCAGCCTGGAGATGATCGTCAGGAAATGGGCATTCAAAAGTGTTGGGGACATTCACAGGGAGTGGACTGAGGCTGGAGTCAGTGCATCAAGAGCCACCACACACAGGCGGATCCTGGATATGGGCTTCAAACGTTAGAAGCGTCTTACCTGGGTTAAAGAAAAAACTAACTGGTCTGTTGCTCAGTGGTCCAAAGTCCTCTTTCCTGATGAGAGCTGGAGAAAGAATGGAGAGGCACACACTGCAAGATGCTTGAAGTCCAGTGTGAAGTTTCCATATTGTTTGTAGTTTTGGGGACCCTTGTTGTCTGCTGATGCTGGTCCACTGTGCTTCATTAAGTCCAGAGTCAAAGCAGCCGTCTACCAGGAGATTTTGGAGCACTTCATGCTTCCTTCCACAGACGTGCTTTTCTCTTTTAAGAGAATCTATGGGGCATTGCCAAGAGAAAGATGAAAGACATGAGACCGAACAATGCAGAAAAGCTGAAGGCCGCTATTGAAGCATCCTGGTCTTCCATAACACATCAGCAGTGCCACAGGCTGATAGTTTCCATGCAACGCTGCACTGAGGCAGTAATAGCTGCAAAAGGGGCCCAAACCAAGTACTGAGTACATAAGCATACTTGTACCTTTCAGAGGTCCGATATTGTTCTATGTACAATCATTGTTTTACTGATTGCATGTAAGATTCTAATTTTCTGAGATAGTGGATTTGGGGTTTTCATGAGCTGTACACCATAATCATCTCAATTATGACAAATCATGGCTTGAACTATCTTGCTTTGAATGTATTATATTGATTTCACCTTTTAAGTTGCATTACTAAAATAAATTAACTTTTGCACATTATTCTAATTTTTCGAGTTTCACATATGTTATTCATTTCCCCCCCCCTAAAACATAATTATTTACAAAGTAATAAAAATGCTGATCCTTTCTGTGGGTTTAATAAAAAGGGATCAAAAATCTAAAGCATAACTGATAAACCTCTTGTGTGTCTTGTAATTAATTATTTCACATAACACTAGGAACAAGCCATCAGGACTTTTAACCCATAGAGATAATTAATACCTTTTCTACCTGAGTGAAAAATAGATCACATTTCTTAAATAATTGTTTCATGGCCTCAAGAGAATTTCATCAGCCCCTAGTTAAGTGACCTATATGCAAATACAGTGTCAAGAATGTGAAAACAGCATTGCTTATGAGCTGCATGTAAAATAAGAATAGACTCATAGCAAATAGAGAGGGAAAAAGACTATGTCTGTCTCTGATAATTACTTAATCTATGAGTATATATGAATAATTTTCATTTCATGTCTTCCAGGTCATTAACTTAAGGTTTGTCGTTAGCTCTTGCCCGTTGATCAATCACCATCAAGCAAACATCATTAATGTACTGTAGCAGTCTTGGCCCCTACCTTGCATTGGTACTAAAGATATGTAAATAGCGTAGAACTGAATACTGACTTTGAGAACTTTCCTATTTACCTTTGACCATTTTAATGTTTAAATTATATTTCCACATAAAAAAACACTTGATTTTTTTTTTCATATGTTGATAAACAAGGCCATATGAAAATGGCCAGACTGGTTCTAGCTGCCAGGATGTTTACTTTACACTAATGTAAATCATCTCTCCATACATCCATGTTGATCAGAAAATTAATCCATGTGGATTGCGAAATCCATAACATATCAAAGGTAGATGGGTTATAACAGCAGAAGAGCACAGCAGAGTTAACAGCATGAATTTGCAGGTGCACCGGTGTTCCTAATAATTTGTCAGAATGCAATCTTAATTATAATTCTACATAGAATATGATATCACACAGTTGAAAACATTATGGCTTTGGGGTGGGACAGTAAAAACACATATAAATGCGGCATAGTTAACTCATTGTTGTCATTTATTGGAACTGAGAAAGTATGAGGATGATGTCTCTGGAGACAGAGTTGCCCAAGGAAAGATGGGCCTCTAAATCATCAGGGACCCAGTTCTCTAGTGTTTCTCTTGTTGCTGCCACACACTTCATCATATTGTTGAATAAAATGACTATTTGCAAATTTGAAAATTCATAGAAATGGGGCATGGGATCATTCATTGTGAAATGGTCCAGTTTGTGATAAAAGCCTGGCAGACCAACTGTGTACAAATTGAATGGATTGCCATATGTCTAAAAAAAACAAGTGCTATGTAACAAACTTATTATTATTATTATTATTATTATTATTATTATTATTAATTATGTTGTACCAGTGGCCTACCCAGGATTTGAGGTGATTATGACAATCCTGATGGTAGTTCAGGGCAAACACAAACGTAACTGCCTTAAAAACATTATATTATACAAAATTAAGGAACTTGTACCCTACAGACAGTGTGAAAGCTGAAAGAATGCTTTTTTGTTTATTAAACCTAGAGGGAGAAGTTGTAATTACACCCCAGTGAAAGGTAAGTATAGGACAAATAATGAAAATGAACAAATGTCAAAGGACAAAGGGATAAAATTAACTGTAACTTACGAAATAAAAAAATAACAAAAGCTAATTTTAGATAAATTAGGTACAGTACAGACCAAAAGTTTGGACACACCTTCTCTTTCAAAGAGCTTTCTTTATTGTGTTCTTTACTGTGTTCTTTAGCCCAAACGCGTCTCTTCTGCTTGTTGCCTGTCCTTAGCAGTGGTTTCCTAACAGATATTCTACCATGAAGGCCTGATTCACACAGACTCCTCTTAACAGTTGTTCTAGAGATGTGTCTGCTGCTAGAACTCTGTGTGGCATTGACCTGCTCTCTGATCTGAGCTGCTGTTAACCTGCGATTTCTGAGGCTGGTGACTCGGATGAACATATCCTCCGCAGGAGAGGTGACTCTTGGTCTTCCTTTCCTGGGGCGGTCCACATGTGAGCCAGTTTCTTTGTAGCGCTTGATGGTTTTTGTGACTGCACTTGGGGACACTTTCAAAGTTTTCCCAATTTTTAAGACTGACTGATCTTCATTTCTTAAAGTAATGATGGCCACTCGTTTTTCTTTACTTAGCTGCTTTTTTCTTGCCATAATACAAATTCAACTTATTTGAATGAGAACGTGTGTCCAAACTTTTGGTCTGTACTATATGTTAAAAATTTGCTCAAAATATTCTGTTTTTCATAATGGCTTCCTGTGCTGGATTCATTGGTGCTTAATTGATTACCATTCTACTCACCTATAGGGGGCAGTCATGTACTGCATCATCAAAGCAAACACATGTACTTGAATAAACATGAGCAATAATCACATCTTATAAACAAAGGTACACCAGTATTTTATGATTTTAAACTTATTGTAACTTTAGTAACAAAGTTTTCTCTCTCATTCATTTGTACCCAGAGAGGAATTTATACACTAAGGTTACAATATGCTTGATTTTATTTATTCATCTTTGCTTATCCTGTGTACAGGGTTACAGGGGCCTGGAGCCTATTCCAGGAGACTTAGGGCACAAGGCAGGGACCACCACAGACAGGGCGCCACTCCATTGCAGGGCACACAGCGGGCAATTTGGGAACACTAATTAGCCTAATATGTATGTCTTTGTGGATGACTGTGGGTGGAAATCGGAGTACCCAGGAGAAACCCAGCAAGCACAATGCAAACTCCATGCACACCCGAGGTGGAAATCGAACCCTTGATCCTAGAGGTGTGAAACCACAGTGATAACCTCTACGCCACTGTGCCACCATCCCTAAAACATATTTATACTGCAGCCTTAGTGTTGTGCCTGTTTTGCAGTAAGAGAGTGAGTTGCCGTAATTCACCATTACATCGGACTGACATGGTGTAGATATTCATTTGAGTTGCAGTTTTGGGAAACACAGGAGTAATAGTGAAATAGTGAAAAAGGTGTCAGCATTGGAGGATAGTTTTTGTAGTTTTTGGCTATATGAGGCCACTTGGCTCAGCTCACTGACAGCTCATACTGTATGTTCACACTCTGCTTCATCCTGCAGCTGTCTGTAGACATGCAATAGATTGTATTGGATGTCTGGCCTGGTCTCATAGTCTCATGGGAAACCTAGGATAACTGGCTATTGGCTCTGTGAGTGCACTTTTAAGATGCCACACAGACAGCAAGCTCCATTTTGGGAATAACTGGCTGCAGAAAAGCTGCTAAAGGCCTTTAGATTTCTAGATAGAATTTGACTTTAGCTGGAAATACAGTCTTCTCAGTGGTCATTGCTTTTAAAGAACAGACAAGAACAGAGACAATCAGATGAGCACTCGTCGAGAAAAGGTAATCTATTCAGAGTAAGAGTTGCTTTTGTATTGCTGAATGAACAGTTACAGGAGGATACTTATAAATGGCTGGGAGGATTAGTCTCTGTAGGAAATCAAGAAAAGAAAAAAAGCCTATGTCTGAGCTGCTGGTTGTAGATTTGCTAGACCGAGATAAATTGGATTTTCATGAGTGAAAAAAAATAATGAAGGTTTGGTTTGAGGAAAACATTGACTTGGGGAAAGTGTGGTGATTGAATGGGATAAGTGAGAGACCCATGGGTAAGTTAGGAAGATCCTAGAAAAAGCAACTGACTACCAGTGAGCCTTCAAATGAACATACACCTTACCAACACACCTATGTTCGATAGATTTCAACTTATTGCTCTTATAATAACCTTGACTTATCTGGCAAGGCTTTCCATTTGATTTTGGAGCATGGCTGTGGGGATTTGCCTATTCATCTACAAGAGCTTTTGTGGGATCAGGGATTTGTGTAGGAACAGGGAACAGTCAGTGTTTTAATTTATCCTCAAGATTTTCAGTGGGCTTGAGGTTAGGGCTGTATGTGGGAGTACTTCTATTCCAAACTTGGCAAATCATGTCTTGGATCATGGATCTTGCTTTGTTTACAGGGGTAATGCCATGCTGTGATGGGCATGTTAGTTTCAGTGAAGGGGAAACTGTAATGCTATAGTATACAAACACATTTGAGACAATTGCATACTTCCACCTTTGTGCCAACAGTTTGGGGAAGGCTGATATATGGGTGTAATGGACAAGAGTTCACTAATTTCGGGTCCATGTATTGTACTGTATATGGTTTCAGGAGAATATGTATGAAAAAAGAAATACTGACCAGAGATTTTTTTTTTTTTTACCTGGAGACAACAACAATTTGGATATTGGATAGTGCTAAATGTTGCCAGAAGCATTGTTTTTGCTCATTAGAGTCAAAGAATGTCAATATTATAAAATAAAAAAACAAAGTCTATTTGCTTGGTTACCATTTGGGGTTTACATTCTAAATTGTAATGACAATAGAGTTGCAGTGCAGAATGATAATATTTATAGATATACAGTATAGATATTACACGAGTAGCTCACCTGATTATTGACTACACTAGTTTTCTGTTTCAGTCAAATTTTCTCAGTATATTTAAGTAATTCTTTTTTTCTGACTTAGTTTGTTTTTCTTATTCTTTCTTATTTCCAGAATACATTTGCTCTACATGCATTAGTTGCCCTATCAACTGTCCCACCCTTGCTTTCTCTTTAGGAGTAAAGAAATTTGAATAAATTTTTTTGTTTAAATAAACAAATGATTACCTCCACTCTCTGCATTTGCAGGATAAGGACAATAAACAGATGTGATATTATAATGTAAACTATGTACTACGCATATAATATTATTATTAGTAGAGTTGCCTAATAATGAATGAAGAAATATAGATGGTGATACGTTTGCAAGTGTAGTTAAAAAAAATCCATAAAAGTATATACTTGAAAGGAAGATTCAACTAACAATGTCATTATGTACGCATTAAATAATCAACAATTCGTAATCAATTGAGAATATAATCTTAAGGTTAGTTGAATTGCTGAATGAAAATCAATTTAATTATACTAAAATATATAAAGTTTGCTGCTTCAAGTATCCCAATGAGGGCTGGAATTGAAAAAAGTACATAAAAATGATAACTATGTCAATATCAGTAGCTGCAGATAATCAGTTTAATTATTCTACATAGATTATATGTGTTTGAGAGAAAGATAAAAATAAGAGGCAAAAGGCAGAGATAATGAAACTAATCAACATGGGATGGAGTACGTATGAAAATCTGTCACACACATTTTTCTAAAAGGCCACACTTCCCCATTCGGGATAAACTCAAACACCCTATACCATACAGAAATATCATCAAGCATTCATATCCTTTAAGATATGCCATAATCTGCCCTGCTAGAGCTGTTGACTCATCTGGGCCTGACTGACAATTTACCAGGACTGATTAATGTCATAGACTGACTACAGACCTCATCTGCAAGTCCTTATTCTTGGCCTTTTCAAACGACCTTCTGAAGAATTTTTGACAGCATTCAGATATCACTGGTGTGCATACCCTATAGTACATTAGCATTCACAGATTGGACGTTAGACATATTTAAATGTGAATGAAAGGTAATCAAATAGAACAGGCACCCCAGTAACCACAAATGTGGAAAAGTCATTGCTATTTGCTCAAAGTGCAAATCAATATAATTCTGTTCACTATTCAAGACAGCAACAAAGTCCCTATGGTCACAATAGATAATATCAGTGCTAAAAAGTTACTAATATTTGGTCATAGTATAATACCATTATAACAAATCACCAAAACTCTATAATGGCGGAAATTACCAGTATTTCATCAAGTTTGGTGAGACAATATTCTTTCATTTTTTGTTATATGCTTTAAGTTAATGTATAATGCCTGTGATAATTAGTGTTAGCCTCTTAGGTAGAAATCATGTGTACCAGTGAAATCAAATCCATATACAGTAGTTCTTGTCCAACAGATTCAACCAATTTATTTTATTATTATTTTTGTGAATGGTCAGATAGATATTTAGGATAGAGTAGTCTGTGTCATGACAGAGTGCTGTAGAGTGCTGGTAGATCCTATATTGACTCTTCATCACAAGATATGCTATATATAAGGTGTTGGAAAATTCTGAGGTGCTGACAAAATGTGCACTGAATAAAACAGGGCAAATTGGCTTGGAGGATATGGGGGACTAATCCCTGCTGGTGGACCCCTTTGTAAAGACATTGCATCTTCAAATATTTTTAACATTTTAATTTTAAGTCTCACTTTGGTCCTTTATTACAGTTTATGGCAACAACTCTAAATAGAAATAGTGCTGCTTAAGTATAAGTGCTGCTTATGCACACTGCTCAACCAAAAATGACACACTCTAAAATGTTGTTGGACTGCCTTTTGCTTTGATTATGGCACTAGGCATGATGAGTGCATCACTTCATCTGCTTCTTTTTACCCTGATGCACCCATCACTCTGAAACAGGGTAAATCCGGACTCATCGGACCACATTAACTTTTTCCAATGTTCCATAGTATATTCTTTATGCTCCCTAGCAAATTGAAGCCTTTTATCCTGATAAGCCTCATTAATAATTTGTTTTCTTACACAGCGTTTAGCGTTTAATTGAAATATTACTTGCAAAGATGAACAAAAATGTAATGTTGATGATGTTAACATTAAAATAATGTTAATTGCAGTGTTATTTTTTCAGCTACATGTTTATATATTTTAGTGTCATAAATTAAGTCTCAGTTCAAGCTAATTATGTAAAAGTCTTTTTTGCATGGTTGAAATTACAACCTGAATTTTGGAAAGGTTGGGATGTTTTTCAAATTTGAATAAAATGAAAAAAAAAAAGGACTTTCAAATCACATGAGCCAATATTTTATTCACAATAGAACACAAATAACATAAATAACAATAATAACAAATGTTTAAACTATGTTTAGTTTTTTTTTTTACAATTCTAATTTGATGCCTGCTACAGGTCTCAAAAAAAATGGCACAGGGGCATGTTTACCATGGTGTAGCATCTCCTCTTCTTTTCAAAACAATTTGAATACATATGGGCATCAAGGTTATGAATTTCTGGTGTTGGAATTTGGTCCCATTCTTGCCTGATACAGATTTTCAGCCGCTGAAGAGTTCGTGGTCATCTTTGACATACCTTTTATTTAATGATGCACCAAATAGGTGAAATATTTGGACTGCAGGCAGTCTAATTTAGCACCCGGACTCTTCTACTATTAAGCCATGCTGTTGTAATAGCTGCAGTAGATTGTTTATACTTATATGGTATATGCTGATAAACACAAGGCCTTCTCTGAAACATAAGTCGTCTAAAACATTATACATGTATACCTTTCTGCATTCATAGTGCCTTCCAAAACATGCAAGCCACCACTTCCAAAACATGCAAGCGTATGCAATCATGCCCGTGATAGCATCAGAGATGCTGGCTTTAGAACTGAATGCTGATGACACGCTGGAAGGTCTCCCTCCTCTTTAGGACAGAGAAAATGACATCTGTGAGTTCCAACAAGAATGTAAAATTTGGACTCTTCTGGCCATTGAACAGTTTACACTTTGAAACAATCAATTTTAAATGAGCCTTGACACACAGGACACAATGGTGCTTCTGGACCATGTTCACATATGGCTTCCTTTTTGCATGATAGAGCTTTAATTGGCATTTACAGATGGCACGGTGGATTGTGTTTACTGACAGTGGTTTCTGAAAGGATTCCTGGGCCCATGTAGTAATGTCAGTGACACAATCATGTTAATGAGTGATGCAGTGTTGTCTAAAGGGCCGAAGAGCCAGGCATCCAACACAGGTCTTCGGCCTTGTCCCTTACACACAGAGATTGCTCCAGTTTCTCTGAATCTTTTGATGATGCTATGCACTGTATATGATGAGATTTGCAAAGCCTTTGCAATTTGTTATTGAGGAACACTATCTTTAAAGTATTCCAAAATTGTTTCATATACTCTTTCAAAGAATGTAGAATCTCTGCCCATCTTTATTTCTGAGAAACTCTGACCCTCTAAGATATACCTTTTATAGCTAAGAATGTCCCGGGCTTGATGCTAGATGTTCTCCCAACTGAATACTGTCCCCAAAATACTGCAACCTGAATTCTGGAAAAGTTGGGACATTTTAAAAATTTGAATAAAACAAAATCTAAAACTTTCAAATTTAAATAGAATTTTTTTGCAGTTGTCCTTTCATGAATTAGAATCAGGATTGTCCAAGTATGTTAACAGCCACACACAGAATTTAATTCTGGTGTTGGGGGCTCTCAAAATACAGGCATACATAACACTGAACATTCAGTTTATGACAAGATAAGACACAAGACAAGACACATCAAGACAGATAAAATAAAAACAGCAAAAAATGTAAGAGTACTATATGTATGTACAGATAATGTCACAGATCATCAGAGTACATAAAGTGGGTATATATGGTAGTGCATCTGCCTTAAGACAGTAGAAAATTTTAGGCTAAAAAAAGCTCTTTAACACTGTGTAATATGATGTTTGATTTTCTGTCTTTAAAACCTACTCACCATTTGGCCATAACATTGCATTCTTGCAAACTATTAAGCTGCCCACTATTAACCAAGAGTCCTTACAGTAGTGGCATATTGATGAAGTGTGGGTCTAAGTGGTCCTTGAGTGATGAACTCTATTAAGCACCTAAAACCTTGTATTAGGTAACATATTAGGTAGCTGTTCCAGGTGTGCTTTCATGAATGCAGGCAATTTAGTGTTATATTACTGGCATAAAAAAGTCTTAAATTGCTGGCAAAAAGAAAAAAAAAATTAAAAATGACTAGCATAGCCAGCTGGTTTGCCTAGATAATTCTCTGTATTGTAATACCAAGGCTTATCACAAGCTGTTCCTTGTACTTGTTCTTCGGTGAAGGTTATGCATAACAGGCATAATAGTCTGAGAAATACACAGCTATTCAGCAGCTTCATAATAGCCATAATATTATGACCACTGTCAGTTGAAGTGAATAACACTGATCAATTATACATTGGCAATCTACAGATGTGTGCAGGCCAGTTTTCTAGTTTCGCTGTTGCACCTCACGGCGACGGTATGCAGTTGCTGGCTTTGACCACTGAGTGGCGCTATATAACTATAGACCGACGCGTCAGACCTTATTTCATTCTCTCAAGGATTAATGAGCCGCAGCTCCTTTAGAGCTGAACGTAGTAGCGGATAAAATCAAGTGTAACATTGTACTTAAACGAATTCATAATAACAATACTAAAATTACAGTACAAATGTAGAATTAAATTTTAATAGTATCGAATTTAAGCAAAGTAAATGTTAACACAGTGAGCCTTTAGATTTTATCATGTGTAATTAAAAAGCCTACGCGTGGACACTGTAAACCCTAATGCTCAAACTAATTAAACATATTGAGTACTGTTTACCTAAATAATTGTTTGAGTACAGTTTGAGTAATTGTTTAAGTACTCTCCTTAGTAAACTCCACAGCGAGATGCTTTTTAAAGTCCAGTTTCCCCAACAGACCCCGAGAAACACTCCCCGCTGTGTGTTTGATAGCGCAGAGAGAAGCTCGGGTCATTAGCGCCGATAGCTCACCAGTTGTGCCTAGTTAGGCGGCTCCGCTTATTCGCATACCTGCAGTGTGCACCTAGGCCACCTACCTAGTGAGCTTCGGAGTGAGTGAGGAGCGATATTGATTTGGGCGCACGCCCATCACAGGCGCACGCCGTGAAAAGTATACATTTACTTTGATTAAATTTGATGCAAATAAGAAACGGCTATATGTATTACTATATTTGTAGTACTGTGATTATATTTTATAAGGTTTTGTCCGCAGTGGTACAGCGCAACGGGGGTCATTATTTATTAAAGAAAATTACGATCATAACATCGTACTGCGTTTCATTCCCATACTACCGCAAAAACACAAGCGGGGCTGAATGACAACGACATCTGCTTACACAGTAGCACGTCCTGACAATGTTTTAATTTTATAGTAATTTAGTTTAATTTATTTCGGTATTATCTACAACAGATTTAAAGAACACAACATTTAAGATGACAGTTACATATTTTTTTAATTAATGACAGTTCTGTTTATTTAAAATTGGAAACATAAATTTGAGTTTGTTGAACAAATAAAAAAATTAAAAATAAAAAACCCTGCACGGGAATTGAATCAGGGGTCTTCCGTATGAAAGGCAAGACACTTACCACTATACCACGAGAGCTTTATAGAGATCACAATGGTTTTACTTAAGTTTTTGTTACTTACGTACTCGAACAATTATTTAGGTAAACAGTACTCAAACAATTATTTAGGTTAACAGTACTCAATGTGTTTAATTACTTTGAGSATTAGGGTTTACAGTGTAGTGTACTTGTTTTAATGTTAAACTTCAATGTTTTTTTTTTTACTCATTACACTATTGTACAGCAAATATCAATAGCTCTGATTAAGTTTTTCAAGCTTGTTGTATAAAATATACAGATGTGGAAATTACCATTACTGTAGTATTTCTTCAATACAGCATATTGTTTAGACTTTTTTATGACTAAATTATTTTTAAAAAACCGAGATGACGGAAAATGTCACTTTGCGCCACCTGGCGGTCATTTCACGAATTGCCTTGAAATGCAACTGATTTATTTTGCCCGCTGCCGTTTTGTCGCGGCGGTGAGTGTGACGGTAATAGACATTCTCCCCTTCACACATCGGGATACTTAACTGGCAATAAGCTTCATACCTTAATCCAATCAAGCATCCATGGCATGCGCCAGACAACCAAGTCTTTTCCATGGAGGCCCACACCACAAGCCACAGCACCCAAAGGATCCACCACTAACATTCTGGTAGATTCAGAAGTCTTTGGGCTGCTGCAATATCAGATCATCATCTCTCATGCTCTTGTGTGCAGTGCACGCATGCACTGGCATTTTATAATGAGATTCAATCAACGTTTTAGTGTTTAAAAATAACCATTTGGCTGACAGAACTTATAGTTGTATTTTTGTCTTTTCTGACTCTTATTCTACATTGTAATGTGGTGGTATTTAAATAATGGATATTTGGATACAAATGCAAGTATTCAGATTTTCAAACACGTACATCTTGGCAGGCTGTTCAGCAAACATGGCATATGATCAAAATGGTTGGAATGTGTGTTTTAAATTTCACACCCACACTCATGTCAACACCATTAAACCATTAAAATACCTTTTACCTATTTAGCAATACACAGTTGTTAAACTAACAAATTAGGCTAGCAGCAATGTGACTGCTTGTCCATTTTTGATTCACCTGTTTTATATTTCCCCCTCATTTACTCACTGCATTTATATGAATGAGTTTGTGTGTATGGTTTTTCTGATTTTGTTTATTTCTGACTTTTTGGAATTTAGCCCATGGTCTGTTTCCCCAACTTTTATTGTTCTATGTTTTTGGCATTATTCTCTGTACAATACCCTTTTCAATGTTATATTCCTTTTCAAATACTTATCTACGCTATTAGTAATCTCATCTAAGGTTTTGTAAGATTATTATATGCAAATCTATCAATAACAATTTCTTGAATATCATTTTCTTTGGGTTCTGCCATGGAAATTGGCAGAAAAACAGTATTGTCTGTAGACAGCACAGTAAAAACAGAAAAGAATGTGCACACTCACTCACTCATCATCTATACCGCTTTATCCTGTATTCAGGGTCATGGGGGGCCTGGAGCCTATACCAGGAGGCTTAGGGCAGAAGGCAGGGTACACCATGGACAGGGGGCCAATCCATTGCAGGGCACACACACATACACCCATTCATTGACACACTACAGGCAATTTGGGAACACCATTTAGTCTAATCTGCATGTCTTTAGAATTGTGGAGTACCCGGAGGAAACCCACCAAGCCTGAGGAACACAGACAAACTCCGTGCGCACAGAGACGGGAATCAAACCCAGACCCTAGAGGTGCAAGGTACAGTGTTAACCATTACAACACCTTGCTGCCTTATGTGCACAACAGATGCAATATACAGGGTGGGCCATTTATATGGATACACCTTAATAAAATGGGAATGGTTGGTGATATTAACGTCTTGTTTGTGGCACATTAGTATATTTGAGGGGGCAAACTTTTCAAGATGGGTGGTGACCATGGTGGCCATGGTGGCCATTTGGCCTACAGAGGGCAGTGCGATCAGCTGAGTGCATCATCCACACCAAGCTCCCTGACCTGCACTCAATCTACAGCAAGCAGTACTGGACCAAGACCAGAAAGATTGTACAGGACCTTAGCCACCCTAACAATGGTTGTGCTAACTCTACTGCTCCCTGAAGGGCAACACAGTGAGAATGAGAAGGAGCTTCTTCCCGCAGGCAATATGGTCTCTCAATCAGAACACCACACAGGACACACACCTTTTTGCACACTGCACATTTATGGACATTTGCACACACCCTAGACATTTATGGACATTATGCATCTACAAATTCATGCACCTTTGCACAATCACTCACTCATTACCTATACCGCTTAATCTTGTATTCAGTGTGACATGAGGCCTGGAGCCTATCAGGGTGCCAATCCATCGCAGGGTACACACACACACACTCATTCACACACTACGGACAATTTGGGAATGCCAATTAAATCTACATGTTTTTGGACTGTGGGAGGAAACTGGAGTACCCAGAGAAAACCCACCAAGCACAGGGAGAACATGAAAACTGCATACACACAGAGACAGGAATCAAACCTGGACCCTGGAGGTGTAAGGTGTAATCCATTTTTATATTTTATATTTTGGTTCTTATCTTCTATAGCTATATATTCTATAGCTATTTTTTTCTATATTATATACTTATTTTATTCTATAATTTATTTCTTATGGATAATCTTGTTTTATAAGGTCACAGGAGGTCATATAACCATGTCAGTGCATATCATATTGTGTATGACTGTGTACAATATGTTACAAATAAAATTTGGACTTGGCACATGGCACTGAGTAGCACTGTTAATACTTATTATTAACCAACTGGCAGCAAAATGGACCAGCAGAACATATTGTCTATCAGCAATTGACTTGACCACTGGTAGCAGATGATCTCAGTCCTGAGAATGAGTTTGACACTGCACTACTCTTTTTCACTATAAACAAAGTCATTTTGCAAGTCATTTGTCATTTGTTCAACTCAACCTGTCACTCAAGAATTCTTATAAAAAAAACAACTAAAGTCACACTATGAACTGATATAAATAAAACTTGCGTCCTCACAATTACAATTGACATCAGCTGTATTGGATGATGGAGTGATACTTTCTCAACAATACAGTGTCCAACCAAGTTGTAGCCAATTTGTAGGAAATTAAGGAATGTGACCTCACAAACCCTTAACACACTGAGATCATTGCATGAGTGACTCAACAGGTAAAATATCACATGAGTTAAACTTTGCCTGTTAATATTGTGCTTTGAAATGGAAACTCTAAAGCAACAGGACCAGTTCAGGCGAACAAAATCCAGAATATGATAATCAGTACACTTGATAAAGGATGAAACTACACTGCTACACTGGGAAGTACTGGTCCATTTGAGCTAGACATACTGCATACTTTGTCCCAAACTTCTTAATTATAATAATTAAACATAATTATACAGTAGTGCCTTAAAAATTCATGTAGCACTTAAATATGACATAACCCTGATGAAAGCAATTAATCATCGGCACACATTTAGAGCATGTGAAGTAATACATTAGGTTTCAATTAATAAGAATTGTTGTTCTTAATCCTAAATAAAAATTATTATGGACATGTGCTGTTCTTTCCATCTTTTAATGGAGTGCATATTTAAAAAGAAAAAATTTACAAAAAATATTAATGAACTTTGAGGAATTATTCTTTAATATTGCATTTACATGAATATGGGTCAGGGAAAAGTCAAAGGAACCTGTGATCAGGTAAGACTTGCATTTAGGGTTTGCTAAAAATATATCAAGCCACATTAAATTGACTAATTAACTCATTTGATCTATCTCGTCACAATAGAGAGCATGCAAGATGTAATTATTAAGCTCTAAAAAATATAAAATTATACTCAATGATATATTACTTTATTTCAAGCTAATATAAAATAAATAAATAAACAAATAAAAGGTCTTTTAAAAAAAGCTTTAAAGCTGTTTCCCTACATGCATACTTACTGTACACATGCATAGTTTTTCTTCTACCTATATTTCTGCTCTGTTCTTTCATTTGGTTGATCCTGATGACACCCTTGACAAAACATGGTACAATGCACTTGTTCATCAAAATGAGGAAGATACTATCCCTATTGATTCTGCATGTCCAGATGCTGCAGGGTGCGTAAAACAAAGCTGCCTAAGAAAAAGGCTTAACTTATGGGAGATGGGAGAACTCCCAGTAATCAAAACCAGCTAGTAAATCCGCCCCCACCTCCCCCGCAAAAAAAATATTAGATAATACTAATTGATATCATGATAAAATGGTTGGCTTACTCAATTCAATATAATTGGCAAGCAAATAATAACTGCATCGAGAACTGCATTCAGTGGCTGTTCCCTTTCAAAAGCTACACTCAATGCTGCGTGAAAACGCTATGGGAACATCTCTTTGTTGCCCGGTTGTGAAGCTTGTGCATGTCAAAACCCGCCGAATACCTTCGGCTTATAACCTGTGCCAGGCATGACGTCACCGAATAAGGTGCA
>QMIH01000151.1:691872-714789 GCA_003987875.1 Clarias batrachus | reverse complement strand
GGGGGGGGGGGGGGTTTCTCCCTAATTTATTCTTATTCCCATCACTAGGGGGCGCCCACATTAAGGCTACTATGACATTCAGTCGAGAGGGACCGAAGACTATCATATGTTTCCTCTAAACCACCTGTATACCTCTACAGCATCACCCGGGAATCGAACCAGCGATCTCCGAGACTTATCTTATCACATCGCCTCAATGTGGGGCAAACATGAGTAGAAAGTATTCCAACAAGAGAGAAACAATCAGATCACGTGTTTACTAGTTTAATATTTAACTACTGAATGGATTATTGCAGGGGTTTTTTTTCCGAATGAAGAGGTCCCATGATGCACTTTTATTCAGATAATGGGTAGAATATTAGGGGATGTGGAAAACGCACCTGGTAACTTCTTTACAGTCTATCCAGGGTTGCCAGATTTCAATAATTCCTGTTAAAATAATAAATCTGTACAATTAATTAGCCACCGTCCCAAACTAAAATTATTCGCGGAATAAATATTGGCTTCCATGTGAACGCAGATATTGAAGTCTGGAGTTTGCTTTCAAAGCGTTTTACTATTTGGAAATTACAAGAAATTTCTAAACTGATGTTTATTTTTTTAAAGTACAGATCCGCTAAGTTGTCTTTCTTCAACCAACAGGCTAGTTTTTGCTATGGGTTGTTGTTGTTGTTGTTGTTGTTGTTGTTGTTGTTCTACGTCATAACTAATTACTGTTGTTGAAGTGATTAACATGACGCTTTACAGGACATCCGTACACTAGGTGGCGCTGGAAATGGAGAACTCATTTTATTCATGTAAATGAGCATCTGTTGAGGTTGTGCGTAACCTGACACTGAATATGAGAAACTTTCCGTCCTCCCTGTTTCCAGAAATCATGCACACTGACTTGCACACACACACTGGCTGCGTTCCATTCCGAAGCGCACTTCATAGGGTGCTCCCTACTCGCTGCTCCGTTTGCAGGGAATGCCGGTGAAGGGAACGTAGCCTGACGAAAAACTCCACCATTCGGAACTTCCTCGCGAAGTCACCAGTGCAGACGTCACTTCCTCCGTGCGTTACCATGGTAACATAGATACCTGTCGCTGCTTCTGTAGAAGCATGAAACGTGTATAACTTGTAAATAAATTATTGATTTAATAAAAAATGTATTGAAATTTATTTTTACAGATTACTAGCCTATATAATACTAAGGATTTTCTGATTAAATCAAATTAAAATGTATTTTTTAAATCTTTTTAATATGATGTCATCCTCGATAATAATGTTAATAAATATATAAAAACTTTTTCAAGCTCCGTTTTTTTTAACCTTCCAGCGAGACGCAATGACTGATGGGAAATTTTTCATTGTAGTGACGACCGGATGTTCACTCGTTCCCTACACCGCTCGAAGTTCTCTTTGAACTGAACATTTTCTCTCCCTGCGATTTGGAATCAGACTTAACATGGCTGAACACCCTGTGTAGTGCACTTCGTAGGGTACTTCAGGCCGTTTGGAACGCACCCATTGTGTTTAATTAATTGCTATTTCTTTTAAATAAGTATTAGTTTTTTTAAATAAAGGCAGCTATCAGTTCTTTATCAGACGTTTTGTGTGCGTGTGTATGTGTGTGTGTGTGTGTTGCAACAGTTGCTTAAAATCTGAACGATTTCTGACTGGATCCTCAATGCAGCAGATTTAGCATTCAGCCGCGGTGTCGCACTCAGCTACAGAGGACGCTTGTCCTTCCAGCACTCTGAGCCATCTGTGGGTATTTATGAGTGTGTGTGTGTGTGTGTGTGTGTGTGTGTGTGTGTTAAAGCGAGAGAGAGAGAAAATCGAGCTAGCCAGGCTGTTAGCATTTCCAGTCTTATCCATCGCTTCAGGGCTGGGCTAGCAAGTGACCTGATTCAAAGTCTGTACAGAGACACAAACACACACACACACACACACACACACACGCACACACACTGCTTTAACACCACAGCATGGTAATCCTCTCACCGCCTGCCGCAAGCACAGGCAAGACTTTCAAATCAATTTCATTTCTCACATAACGCATTTCAAAAGCAGAAAAATAAGCGCGCCCGTCTCTCTGCTCCTTTATTGCCCCTCTATCAGAGTCGCTTTTGCTTCAAAAGAAAAAAAAAAAGACAATTAAAAACTAACATGAGCCTGATGGCATTTTTTTAAAACACTATCATCTAGCCAGGCTATTTAGTTAATTAGCATTAGCGTTGCGTGAAGAAGGTTTCCTTTTTCAGAACGCACTCCGACCTTGAGCGCAGGTTCTCTGTACCGTCCTGGAGGATCCGATTTTCACATTTTTATTCTCTTCCAGCTGCAAACCGTAGCGTTGGCGAAGGCTGTCGGATGCTAATGACCAGGCTCAGGGGTGCCGGGCGAGCAGTGGAGGAAAAACGTGAAAGTTTTTGATTTTTAAAGGCAAGAATATTTACTGAACAGCAGCCACAACACACCCCTTAGCATTGTTTATTATTATTATTATTATTATTATTATTATTATTATTATTATTATTATATAGTCAAACTCATACACTGTAAACCCTAACACTTAAAGTAATTAAACACATTGAGTACTGTTAACTTAAATAATTGCAGTTAGTTCAAATTAATAGACCTTTTTGAGTATTCAGAACTTTTTGGCATTTATGAGTTTGTACAAACGACACTTTTCAAGGTAGCTGAACAAATTTGATATTTTAAGTAATCATAAGTACTTAAGTAACAGTAACTGTCACCTTAAAACCTATAGAGCGCTGGTGGCTCAGTGGTACTGTAGGTTTTTCGATTGTGTGCAACAATCTATTTGATTTCAACAAACTCAAAAATTGACAGTTCTGTTTACTTAAAATTGGAAATATCATTACGTAAAAAATGTGATGTAACTGATGACCTCAAATATTTTGAGTTTTGCCAACTTAATTGGGTTTACAGTCTAGATTTATCGCACATACATTTGTATCTCATTCGTGCAGACTGTGTACATTTTACTAGGAACCAAAATAAATTTTTTGGGGGGGGGCGTTTGGGACATTTTATACTTGAGTCAATAACAAAAAATGAATGAAATTCATTTTTGATCCATGATTGTTATTTAAATATCCAGAAACGAAAAACGCCGAGTTGTTTTTATTTTCAGAAATATGCAAAACTTTAAATCAAATTGTTAATGAAGTAAAACAGAAAGGAATTTGCTGAAACAAAACAAAAAAAACATTAATTCTAAATTTAATATTCTACACTTAAAAACGGTGTGTTTAAGTCAAAGCAGGACTTCTGATTGTGCAGAATAACAGAACACAGTCATAAGCGTTAAGAGTTAAAAACTGCCTTTATTTCTCCATATAATCCCCCGCTACACCAACACACTTATCCCAGTGTTTCACTAGTGCTTGGACACCATCAAGGTGGAAAGTTTTTTCAGTGTGCCGGGGCTGTGATCGGACTGCCTGCTTCACAACACAAACACTGGCCTCCCAGGAACTCCTTAAAGCTTCAAAAAGCAGATCATGTGCTGGTTTTAAAATTTCAAAACGTTTTTGTTATGGACGACCTTGTGTTTAAGAGAATAATAATTTAATGGCATTTATCTCGTTTTGCTGTGAAACTGTTCATTAATTGAAACAATGTTGCAGCAGATTCGGTCATATGTTATGATCGAATAGCAAAATTGTTGCCCTAAGAATCGAAATCATATCGTAGCAGTTTCAGTGGTCATTTATTCAAGTGTAGCTTCATAGTATTCCTTCCAATGTAGTAATATCTAAAGTATAATGTACAAATATAAACTTCAAACCTGAACATAGTACTCGTACAAGTAGGCATAAAACAAAATCCGTAACGTTTAATACCTGCCTTCCCCATCTGATATTACTCAGTCTGTTGTATCGCTGGTGATTTTCGTGCCAGTTCTGGGAGGATCGGCTGGTGCATTGTGGGTAAGTGGAGTGTGGGTAGCTGTAATTAAGCCTTAATCCCATTTTAGATTAACGTGACGTAAGGGGGTAATGGTGCACGTCAGGCGCTCGTAGCATGCAAGGGACCTCGAGGAGGCAAGAAGAGCCGGGATGAGCGTGATGTCTCGGGGGAAAGAGAGGCCGCGAATGAATAGATTCACTTTGAAAAGAGGAGCTGAGCTAGAGAGATTGGAGGAAAAATGGAGTGAGAGAGAGAGAGAAATGAGAAGATTACAAGGAGAAGAAAGGAAGGGTGGAATATGCAGAGAAAATGAGATGTTGGATGAAACCAGAGGAAAGGTTGGTGTGTGATGAGGGGATGAGGAGAGACGGATAAAGTAAGAGACAGAGTAAAAGGAAATTGGAGAGATGATGACATGGAGAATGAAATTAGGGAAGGGCAGAGAGTGCAGGAAGACTAGCCCAAAGCATAGGCTAATTAGTTATTAGCAGTGATTAGCATGACAATTAGCATCTGCAAAGGAAATTGGAGGAAGAGAGAGAGAGAGAGAGGTGGATAGAAAAATATGTGAGAAAAGACAATGAAAATGGAGGTAGGGACGGATATATTAGGGGGGAAAAAAAGAACAAAGAGGGCAAGTGCAGAGTGAAGATGAAATTAGGAAAGAAGATAAGTGAGAGGTGGAAGAATGAAATGATGAGGAATAGAATGGAAAGGAAGGAAGGAAGACAAAGGTAAAAGGCAGAGGATGCAGGAGAAGAATGTAGAAAGGAAAAAAGACAGGAAGATAGACGGGGAAAGAAGGAGACAAAGACGGAAGAGATGAGAGAAAAAAAGTGAAGTAGACAAGAGGTATGTGGCGAGAAAGACGGCGTGCTGGAAGAGAGATAAAGTGGAGATGAGAGCGATGTCTCGCGGGAAAAGCCGCCGAGTGAAAAGGATTCATCGACAAGCGGAGCGCAGGAACAAAACTCGTGTTTGCTTCAAGTTCGTGAAATGTTTTGGCTTTGATTTTTTCGGGATACTTAGAGAGAGATAACAACACCGTTCAGATCTTTCAGCGGGGAGGAAAGATTCTGGTTTCCTGCCAAGTTTTAGCGCATAGTGAAATCGCTATCGCACGCGGACGTGTTAATCTGAGGCTAGTCGGTTTGCGCTACAAACAGTAGCTAGCTCGGTTAGCTAGTTCAGCAGCCACCGCGATGTTCTACATCCTTGCAACACAACATAATAAATAAAGCTGATAACTTTAATGTTATGGCATGGTACGTCAAATAAGTGCTTCCTGAAGACATCCAGCTATCAATACATCCGCCTTTGCAACCACAGCTGAACGTAAAATCATTATTGTCTTTGATGTTTATACGAGTGTTTCATTCAGGCTGTAAAATCCAGATAAAAGCAGGTGAGCTAAAACCTCGCCAGAGCAGTTTTGCACATGGAACCTCGGTGGCCAGGGATCAGGTGGTCTTAGCCTTCATTTGGGTTGCTTCAAGTTGATTGAACGGAATTGATATTGGCAGGCTGAAACCTCACTCCCTCTCCCTCTCCCCCTCTCTCTCTCTCTCCTTCTTGCTCTCTCGCACACATTTCCACCGTCATGGCCACACATTTCCTATAAGTTTTTTCTCCCCCTCTCGGCAGTGCTCGTCTGGTCCTCTCATTCCTCCCCAAATGGTAGGGTAGTTATTCATCAAATCAATATTTTTGAAGCATGCATTCAGAAAAAAAAGAAAAAAAAAACTGGATTCACGTTGGATTAAGGACCTATTTTCAGTTTAATCATGGCTTGCAAGTCGAAGGCAGGTGCTGTAATTGCGGCCGGGTAATCGGGAGCCACTGCCGTGTCGGTGTAATTATAACATCCTGCTGATGGATCTGTTCTGTTCTGGCTTTCCTTTGTGTGTGTGTGTGTGTGTGTGTGTGTGTGTGTGTGCACACGCTTCTGGCTTGTACCCTTGTCTGTTCTTTGATTAAAGAGGGAAATTTAGCCTGGATGTGGGTCAAGAAGTGGGTTGCCCCAGTTTCCTCTTTGCTCAGGGAGTGTTAAGAAGGTCTGCGCTCAAAGATCGGTTTTCTTCCACATCAAAGCCCCGATAGCAAACACGAGACGATTCATGCGTACATTACTCTGGGAGACAAGTGCTCGCAAAGTTGCACTCTAGGTTTTGGAGGTGTGAACTCGTCCCGTCTGTTTGTGATCTGCCTGAGCGTTCCCTGCCATTATATTATCTTTCATGCTTTTCCGAAATGCTCACCTGTCCTTCGTAAGTCTAGAGATTCAACAACCTTCTCTTAGCCTTCACATTCCTCCTTCATTCTTTCACTACTCCTTACAAGAAGATGCCGAAAGTATGCAAAGTCACAGCAGCTTCTCGAGCTTATTTGCATATTGTGTGTCGGGGACCGCAGTCAATGACTGGCACTGTCAGAGAGCCACAGCTGCGGGTCGGTGGTCTCGATCACAGCTGTCTCAAGTTCCACCCTGACATCTGGAGTCCCTGCAGTTTGGCTTCACGTCGGAGCAAAGCATATCCGATTGGTCATGCATACCAGGTGTGATGAAACAAGTTCTGTCACATCTCTATGGCTGTTGGATTCACCAGGAGTCAATGATTGAACCAGTATTTGGAACACGTCGCCGTAAAATGGGCTGTCTACCAACATCTTCAGTAAGGTTGTACTATAATAAAGCAATGAAGCATAACATTGTTGTCTTTTTCTGGAGGAGGAGATGTTGTCAACGGCCAGAACCAATGGTCTTTTAAAAGATACATGTCGTGCTGTATTTATAACCATAAACTAACCAAAGGCCAAAAAGCGAAATATCGGACCCACATACAGTAAGCCTATCAGTTATAGTCCTACTTTGTCCTGCTCTTTGACCCTTCACACCAGAATTCTGTTCGAATAAAGGATCAAGCTAAATTCATCTCAGACGCTCTCAGAAGAAAAGTTGTCAATGTGTTAGAAGGCTGGACGAAGTTACAAACAGATTTCTAAAAACCCTTATCTATACACTACAGTACTCGAAAAAAAAAAACTCGAACTTACAGATCTTGTACGTTCTTGTGTCATGATTCACATGGTGGTGTTGCATTTCTGTGGGTTTGTGATCACGATACTGACCTGGTCTTCGTAAAATATTTAATATTCTCTGTTTAACCCATTTTGGGCCATAGTCAAGAACACAACTTACTAAAAAAAAAAAAAGTAAGAGGCTATAAAGGGGTCAAATTCTTTGCTATTCTTCCTGGGAATATACATCCAACAAAACTGAGTGCAAAGACAATGCAGACAGACTAATGCACACTGGGTTAAAAAGTAAGTATCTAGAAAAAAAAAAAAATCCCATGCATTTGATAATATCTATTCATAGTTTATATTGTAGACATTTATTTCTAATATCTAGCAAAAGATATTAGGTGATTTGAGTTCTGCAAATGTTCAGATTCTTGAATGAATAAGCTCCTTTATTAATACCACGTGTATTACTGTATCAGGTTTCAGTTCCTGAGATGCGGTCAGTGCAAGTTTGTTTACAATATTTTACAATACAGTGGAACCTTGGATTGCGAGTAACGTGGTTTACGAATGTTCCGCAAACCGAGCAAAGATTTTTAATACATTTTTAATTGTAAACCGAGCAAGTATTAGTTTACAAGCGCCGAGTATCATGTATCACGCTTATTTTGACACCGAGCGTCACATGATCAAAACTGAGCCAATGATTTTTCTCTCTCTTGCGCTGTGGGAATCATGGGTAATCGTCTCCCCTACGCGTATCATTAGAGAATTTTTTTTTTTCCCCGTTAAAACAGTGTTTGTATTGTGTGTGTGAGTTGTGAAACTTAAAAAGCGAGGTGTGGGAGGGAGAAGGAGTTTTACTGTTTAATACGAGGCGAGGGGCTAATTCCACACACACACACACACACACACATACAGAACCACGGCGCCTGCGCGCACAAACGGAAACTCTTATCTGTCTGGATTTATTTTTACTTTTTTTAAATGTTCAGTGGCAGGTTAATTTGTTTTATTTTTACTTTATATATTGTATTAATTCTTTTTATGTATTTATTGTTTTGGGCTGTAGAACAAATAGTTTGCATTTTCATTATTTCTTATGGGAAAATTCTATTTGGTTTATGAGTGTTTTTGGAATACGAGCCCACGTCTGTAAAAAATTTTGCTCGTAATCCAAGGTTCCACTGTATTAAAATAAGGATTCCAGTGATATATTAAGAAAAAGGCAACAATCAGGCTTGTTTTGATAGAAGGATTTCCCTGCTACATCTAAAAATAACTGTGCAAGCATTGCAGGTTTATTGTGAAAAAATGCACATTTTTCTTACACATCTGGAGTAACCAGCTTGGATAGTCTTCATTTAAGTGCTGTAAAACAGTGTTTAGGATTAAATCTTTCTCAATTGTGTTGAAGAATCAGGCAGATGAAGTATTTATCAATTTTGTGCTGTAAATTTCACCTACTGCCTTCTATGGTCAAAGTTCAAAATTATTAAATTCCTTTTCGCCTTTCAGCTTACAGAACAATCAAGCAGGGAAACATAATTCTTACTAAAGTTCATACATTCTTTTTTTTTCATCTTTTGTCAGTGGATAAACAATGAAATAAGTGCCAATATGGCACTCCTGGATGAGAGAGGGTTAAAGATGCTGCTCAAGGGCCAAGCAATAACAGCTGAGTGGTGACCCAAAGCCCCAAGTGTGGGAAGATATACAGTACAGTACTGTGCAAAAGTCTTAGACGCTATATTATCTGTAGTAAAAATTTTGTTATATAAGTTTATATCTGCATTATTACAGTATGTACAAGACCATTCCCTACAAAGATACAAATGAATAAACAACATTACAGAAGAATATTTGCATGCCTGTACAGAAAGCGACATATTACATGACAGACCAGTTTTCAGATGGGAAAAAAAAATCGATAATGTCGACTCCTGGGTTTTATATATATTTTAGGTATTTTGTACTAAAACAGTGACTTTGTTTTGTTTAGTTTTTTCTTAACTTTGCACAGACAAATAAACACAGTCATGCACAGTACTATATGCAGTGAAATGCTTAGGCGACTGCCCTGACCTTAAAACAAGACTATTAATAGGAATAATACAAAAAAGTTACTTATCTAAGAAAGAATATCTATATAGGAAATAAATATTACAACAAATGTAAATTTGAGAAACATATAAGTAAATTTAACTACGAAAGAACAAATTTAATTAAGAAAGTATAAAATAAAATAATAAAATATATGTATGATACAAAATACAATATATACACTATACGTTATACAATATATGTTTTAAGATGGCCAAATCAAATATTTGACTTCAACCACACTGGTGTGTTTTAAAACTATGCATCGACAACGTGCATAGATTCAACAAATGGAAAACCTGCATATCCTGCCTTCTCTATGTGGATGATCTCCGATAAGGACAGATTTTACTTCATTGTACTTGGGTCTAACATTTCAGTTTATACATGGCGTATTTGTAGCTAAACTAGATGGTATAAGATCAGGTCCTGTTGTAGAAGCCACTCATCCAGGTTCCAAACTTCTCACAGCCAGCCTGACACCTACTGTATTATACTCCCAGGCATAGAGGTTTAATCTCGAAACGTCATGGGTTCTTCAGGTATCCCTATGGTGAAACCCTAAAAAGGGGTCATACTGTACATGTAGCTTATCAGAAAGGCATTTCTGGAAGGAAGGCAAGAACATTTCACCTTTGATCACCAGCTATAGGAAAATGTTTGGTCAATGTTATTACCAGTAATGAGGTTCGACTAGTTATTTACACACAGATGTTCAGGTACCTTCCATGACTGGCTTTGGTTCTATGATTTGTTCAATTCTGAGCCATCTACAGTATAGAGGTTGTTTCCATCTGGGGCAGTGGTTCCCAACCCTGGTCCTGGAGAACCCATTGTCCTGCACATTCACCCCCCCCCCCCCCNCCCCCGGCTATATCATTTTTACTTCAGTTCAGTTAGTTGAATCAGGTATGCTAGAATGTGGGAAAACCCGAAAAAGTGCTGGCATGGGCTCCTCTGGGAACATGGTTAAGAACGCCTGGGAGAAACCAAGCAGGATCTAATTCCCCTGCTAAAACCTGAAGCCTGCAGCTACACCCACCTTTTCCTGATAAAACAGAAGTTTCCTGCCTTAAAAGTTCCATATACTGTAGAATCCTACACATAAATGTTTTCTTAGCAGAAATTCTTTCAAAGGACTCATTTAGGTAGATATGAACCCGTAACTGTCCAACTAAGAAGCCATGAAGAGTCTTTGTTTTTCTCAGAATGCAGTGTAGGGAACCGAAGTGTTTAGTTTTTTTTCCCCACAACGACACACCTGATTCATCTCACTTGTTAATTAGCAAGTTTCGTCTGGCATGCTGGAGTGGGTGATCCCTCTGGGATACAAATTAGAAAACATTCATTTAACACCAGTTCTATAAATTCATCTTCTCTCAACACATTTTCAAGTGCCTGAAATTAGCATTATTATACTGGCTGCATTTCCAGCGTTCCAGTGCATTGTGCTGGAAAGCTGTTAAAATCCTCCCAAACAGCTGGATATAGTATGAATATTAATACATAATAACACCTTTATCAAAGTCATAAAAAATAGTGCTTCCATCTTTTTGATCAGGTGTACATTATGCGTTCGTTACTGGTGTCACCAAACGTCTGTGAGTAGGAGTGGAGATAAACTTATATCTCTGGAGGTATTAGAGGAGGAGAACTTAGATCTCCAGAAGAACTACGTAGAACCACGCTCTACTTAGATCAATGGGAACACTACAAGAGCTAAATCTCGATCTGCAGAAGTACTGGATGAACTACTCTCAAGTCTCCAGGAGTACTAGAGGAGCTAAACTCAGACCTCCAAAGAACTAGAGAAGCCATATTCAAATGTCCAGGAAGAGTAGAGGAAGTAATCTCAGATTTATACTGTAGCAGTTTGAGAGGAGGGCATCTCAGATCTCCAGGGGTACTGGAGGAGGTCATCTCAGATCCCCCCAAAGGTACTCAAAATCTTTGTAAACAGTAATTCATGGTGTGGGTGGAATTTAATACTGTAGGTTAAGGTGGGATGGAAACAGATTTGACGTTCTGCATTCCACGTTTCTTCTCCTGGAGATCAGCATTTAGCTAATTAATAAAGATCTGAAATCTGGTTGGAGATCTGACCTCCATTTAAATCTAAAATGCTTTAAAGGTTCAGTTCTGCTCCTGGACATCGGAGTTCTAGTCATCTTCTAATCCTGGAGAATCCATCTTCAGTAAGAATTCAATTCTGGTTCGTGTCTAATTTCATTAATCAGCTGATCCCAAACTTCTTCAAACGTCCTCCTCGGGATCGTTGCTGAGTTCCAGCCTAACATATTCCAGGTAACCTGGAGCTTAATTGGTCTAATCAGAACAATGTTGGTGTGGATGGAGAACCGTCAGATTTTGCATCTTTAATCATTAAAGACTGGCCACATGTTAGTGCCGGGGATGACTCGTGAAAGCAGAGCTGAGGCTTTTTGCTTGGTTCCAGCAGGGTTAAGTGGATTATAAAGCCCTGTGGTTATCCTGTCAGCTGTGACCGACTACGGCAAAGAGGATTTCAAAGCGTTCATTCACTCGGCACCTTGTGCACACGTTGCATTGCTGTCACATCTAGGCAACAAATTATGGCTCTATACACCCTGTCAAACGGCGCAATTTGTGCGGTTATTATTGCGATTGTGACTGCCGAACAAGGGTAATTGTCTAAAGATATATTAACAACGCAGAATTGGATTATGGTGTCAATCTTTTATTCCCAGCAGTACCTGGGCTGTTTCATAAGCTTCTGGTTTTAATCATAACAGCCAGCTTTTTCATAAACCAGGCCTACGGTGTTGACATTTTAAACTGCGCCATAATGATAGCAATTGTGCCGCTGTTCGTCTTGGCCATAAAAAGGCATAAGACCGAAT
The DNA here is from genome assembly GCA_003987875.1 of Clarias batrachus. Taxonomy (NCBI): domain Eukaryota; kingdom Metazoa; phylum Chordata; class Actinopteri; order Siluriformes; family Clariidae; genus Clarias; species Clarias batrachus. Next base: position 702,856 of record QMIH01000151.1, on the reverse strand, counting down.
TTGATTGAACGGCTTCTCACTCCTGCCTTTTAGCCGCGTCCCAGGTAAACGCTGCGATTGCGATTGTGGTTCAGGCTCTTAGTTAGAGTTAATTCAAGGATAATTCATTAATTACTGGTGCTGGTCGGATAGGAGTTATTGTTTGATTTAATATTCATTTGAAATTTTTCTCTTAAAGAATAAATCACCATCCGCGAACTGCGTCACGCTCGTGACTGAGCGCCGACACGCTCGCTATCATCCCTGATCAGCGGGAGAAAAGCAGATAAAAAAAAAAACACAGCCGTCGTTATCGCGCTCTGCCGAGCTGCGAAAGCATCGCTTTCGTGAGGAAATCGATCGGGTTTGTGAGCGCGACGGCGCCACAAATGACACGCGGTTCAGCTCCATACAGCTCAATTAGACACGGACACAAAACGGCGCTAATGAAAATGATGCGATTAGGAGCACTTTAATTTTTAGAGAAGCGTTTTGGGAGGATTAGTGCGGGCTATTGGGGAAACGCAGCGAAAGGAGAAAAGGAGGGGTTATTATACTGTACGTGTGTGTGTGTGTGTGTGTGCCTGCACAATGTTCTTTCATTCTTGCATCTGGTGCTGAGATTATCTCTAATCTCTGGCTCTTTCATTCGACCCAGTATCAGGTCAGGCCTGCGTTAGCAGTGATGCTTCCACATATGCTGCGTTTGGATCGTTTTTAATGGAAACCTGTTGGGTTCTGCATTTCTGTGCGGCTCTTTAGAAAATTAAATCACACTCCTGGTCCAAGAGCATGGCAGAGATTTGTCTCACCTGAGGGAAGGGAATCGAGCTTGCTATGTTTGTTTGTTTGTTTGTTTGTTTTAATTCCAAGCTGCCAAGCTGAATTGCACCAAAGCGCAGAGCCGCAGCGCCGCACCGATGCCACGTGTCCTGGACATTCGAGCCGAGCAGTATAAAGGGAAAACGAACCTAAAACTAGTGGTTCATATAATCATCAAGTAATTTCTTGAGCATCTTCGGTGTTCTCCGTGCTCCGTTTTGCCTTCGATGGTTTTCTGACCTATAAATAAAACAGCTCAAGTGGATGGAAACTCAAATCACGAGCGAACCAACTGTATTAGCAGGAAGATTTAGAAAACAGACAGAGTGGAAAATACACATTGTACTTCGCCTAAGGTCACGTCGTGCCAGCTCTGTCTGTACATATGGATGAGTAATCCGTTCTAATACAAAGCCTTTCTCGCTGATGTTGCATGCACGCTCAAAATCATCATTTCATGACCTCTCGTGGGCACAGAAAAAGAAGTCAAAGGACACGAGTGGAAATGAATTTAGACATCTTTAAAAAAATAATAATTTTTCAGTAACTCGTTTTTTTTTTGTTGTCGTTGTAAACTGTAATTGGGTATAAATTCAATAAAGAGAGAGAGAGAGAGAGAGAACGCTTGAAGCATTTAAGGCTGGATCAGTCTCCTGTAAACTCCAGATTCTCCGAATTTACGTAATGTTCTGGCTCAACAGAGGCCTAAATGGATCTTCTGCAGTCCTTTCACAGTCGAGACGCGAGTTGCATTGCTGCATGCACAGCATTTAAAAAGAAAAAAAAAAATGAAATAAATTCAGGAATTTCAAGCTGATTTCCAGAAATGACTCGATTAGTTGGGAAACCCAGCTGTAAAAGTAAGCCATATATTGTGTACACTGATCAGCAAAAAAGTATTAACATGCTGTCGCTGATTTTCGGTTATACACCAGGTGATAGGATCATGGGCACCCAAGGCTCACCCATGCCAGGGGACCCAAGGCCAGTCTGTCCAGTCTGATCCCACAGAAAAGCCAATGGAGCACAACTTGATGGAAAAAAAAAGTCAATGCTGGTGATGAGAGAAAGGCAGCAGGACACCGAGTGAACCACAGTGGACCAGCAGTCGATGAACCCCAGGCCACCAACCCAGCGTCCAAACCCCCAAGGATGGAATGTCCTGGACGAGCAAGCCCATGGAGACCCCAAACACCACAGCAGCCCCCTGCAGAGCCACACCCCACGGATCCAGAACCACCCTGGTGTCACACGTGGACCCCACACAATACTAAAGATCATGTTTTGGCTACCCTGTGTATATTCTGCAAAAGACAACATTTCCATCTTAGGAAGTCTGTTTCCTTAATCAGTTATATATAAGCCCCACTCCTCTGTTCCAGTTATATTCTGAGTGTGTTCTGAAGTGTAAGTGTGTCTAATAGACTGTGGCAGTTCAAAAGCCACAGTAGACTCCCTCTAGCGTGTCCGCGTGTCGGGGCTATAATCCCCCAGTGGCAGCATCAGATCCGTAGCGTTATCCATCAAGCTGTGTTAGCGACGCACTCGTGCCGCTAATGAAGAAATGCTGTTGCTCATCCTGACATGATTGGATGCAACCGCTAAGCAGGTGGCTCGAACTAGCCCTGAGCTTCGGATCTGGTTTCCACACCTCTGACTATTTGTTTTCAAGTAGTCCATTTAATTCCAATTCGAAATTTATTTGTCACGTACACATTTGTCGTATACATACATTTAGTGAAGAAAGGGTAATATATCTATAGAATACAGAATATACAATATAAGAAACACAAATATAAGAAAACCTAGCTGTACAAATATAGAAAAGTTTATAGAGAAATTTATTTATTTTTTTGTTATTATTTATGTGGAAATGAAGTGGAAATTTAAATAGAAATTAGCAAATATGCCAGAAATTGACTTATGTGCAACTGATCAAGGAAATGAAACAGAACTATATAAATGTGCATAAGTGTCCATCATGAATGCAAAGAGACAAAAATCTGAATGTGCAGAATGGTTTAGTCGAGTGTGGTGTACTGGTTGAGCGGTTCGGTCAGATGAGGTGTTTTGCAGTATATATGTTACTATACTGGTGAGTGTTTTATCAATAACAGCAGGTCTGACATCAGTACCGCTGCTAAACACTGGTTTATGGGTTCAAATATATATATATAGTTTGACTCATTCGCAGGGATTTGTAAAGTGCATGTTTTATATAAATGGAATAAAAATCATCACTCAGCTTTGTTTAGCATTCATGGAAGGAGTCTCCAGTGCCAGGACTTCCTAGGGAGGGTAGGACTTTTAGGATATAATATAAGCGAGAGGGAGGAACTAACTTATTCGCCAGTATAACTGTAACCAAATGAAAGTATAATGTTAGCATTGTGCTAGTTGCTAATCATGCTTAATTCCACACTAACTGTATCATTCATTAAAAAAAAAAAAATCGTTGAATAAGGAAGCAAAAAATTCAGATTAGAAATTCAGAACCTACCAGGGTTTCTAGACCGTTCTGCATCGTCAGCAATTTCCTTATTTCCCGGCCATTAATCGACTCGTTTCTCAGAGCTCTGAGTGGAAGATAATGAATAGACTTAGGAAGGAGTATTTACAGTTACAATATGGTGAACAAACCAACAAAATCAGTCACGACGGATAGCCTCCGTGCTATAAATCCCAAGATATATCTCTGAAATAGCTTTCGCCTTCTGTTCCCTTTATTTCCTCCCCTTTCTTGCTCCTCTACCACCACCTCTCAGTCTGACTACACCCCTGCGGTTCTCTAATTGAGTGTTATTGTCACCCTCTCTCATCCCACTCTCGACTTGGCGGAGCCTCTACCACCTGCGACCGCCGAGGATTCTGAAAGGTTTAGCGGCGCTCAAACCCGAAGGGACTTTTCCAGGAAACTTTACTGACACCCAGGGCCTGTTGAAAGTCACTAGGTGGCCCGTCCTTCTGGATCTGTTGGGTTGAAGTTGATTGTTGTTGTTGCAGCCACCTGTCTGCTTGTGTGGGGGATACGAGACCAAGTCAGAAGAACTAACGCCATCACGCAAGAGTAAACGTTTAGACCTTCTAGCAGCCGGGAACTCTCAGAAGGGAGAACATGTCCTGCTCTCAAGTTGGACCTTGTAAACGTACCTATAAATGGCTCGCAACTTTACCTTGTAGCTCATTCGGAAATTATTTAGAAATAGTAACTATTTACATACCTAATCCAAATAAGTACTAGTCGTAGGCGGATTCCTGTTTTGGTTTTGTTGCGTTTACACCGGAACACCTGCAGTCCCAAATGTTGGTTCTGAACGCCGGCCATGTTGGCCCGTAGCTCGAATCTCAATCTGCTAGATTTCAGATGAAATGCTCATCACAATCAATCACTCTGAAGTGAACATGCCTCCCTCCTGCTGTCAAGCTGCGCACTTTTGCTAATTAAGCTGTTTCAGCATTCAGAGAGATGCTCAGGAAGAGATCTATCTTAGTCGCCGAATCCGATGTCCCAACTACTGGCCACAGAACGGCAGCTTTATGGGGAAGCTTTGGCTTGTTTTTAAAAAGCGCAAGGTTACTAATCAAGAAGGTCATGAGTTCAACCTCCAGCACTGCCAATCTGTCACTGCCGGGTCCTCGAGTAAAGCTCTCGTCCCTTCCCTTGTCCAGGGGCAACATACTGTAACATGGAGCAGCCCATAACATGCCTTGACCCCATTTAGGTTAAAGTGGGACTTTTGATTGTGCAGATTAACGTGAGACAGTTATGAGAGTAAAACTCCCTTGTTACTGCTACACTAATGGATACCATCAAGCTAGAAAGTTTTCTCTGCTGCTTTACAGTTCCCGCAAACAAGCGGCCCTCTTACGCAAGTTTCTTTAAAACTAAGAGTAAGACTAAGACTAAGAGTCTCATCAGTGCACTGACCTTGACGTCTTCTGTAAATGTTAATCACCTTTATACCTTCATTCATCAGATTCTTTCGTTTCTGCATACTCGAAATGTACAAGAACATTTAAACCTATTGTTGCTGGGATGAAGAAGGTCTTGAGATCATGCCCTTGGTCTCACAGTAATCGTCTTGAACTAAATGTTTGGTGATGAAACAAATAAAAGGAAATAATAGATGTCTGAGTCGCAAGACAAAATCCTTCCAAATCCCACAGAGCGAGGATGATATCGCAGTTCTCAACCCTTAATCGTACGGAATGAGAACCCTAGCCAAGGAGATCGCGAGCGCTGATCATGCACCATGATGAATATAACTCTCCAAAGATGATAAACTTTTACCTGTCCCGTCCTCGAACGTCCTTGTAAGCTGTTTATCGGTTTCTCGATTAATTTCATCTCGGTGCATCCCCCATCATCATCTTTCCACCATGCGTTACAATCTATGTTTGTGCCGTACAGCTTGAGAAATATATCTAATATCTTCGTAGGCGCATTCCAATTAAAATGGTAATTTCAAAAATAAGGGTAAAGTGCACCGAGGTGCGGGAGCGTTGACAAACCCGAATGGTATTGCAGCGTGATGAAACATATGTGGTTAAAAAGCCTCCGCACTCACACACACACACTCACACACACTCACACGCTGCAAAATGGTGTTCACTCGGTCATGGCCATCTTACACACACAGCTCCGGCTCTGTAGTCACGCTAATGAAAAGCTGAGACAGGCTGAACTCTCTGGAGGCTAAATGCAGTTTAAGAGAAGAGTAATTTTGCAAGGTGATCATTATTACAGAGCTGAGAGCTGAGAGAGCGAGAAAAAGAGAGAGAGAGAGAGAGAGAAAGCGAGCGAGCAGTTTCACTGGAAGCTTCTAAAAGCGAAACACCAAGAGCTCCTTTTCTCACTCATTATTTTCTATTTTGATGTCCGATATCAAATTAATGAGAAGTCCAGTGCGCACCCTGCACTCAAAGTTCCATCTACATGATGCTACAGTAGGTGGACAGCAGAGACTCGGCTAATTAGCAACGTGCGAGATGAGCGGCGTGAACATTTAAGGATGTGGATCTCTTAAAGCACCTCCGCATTGCTCTTTGTTTTTTGATACTGATAAAAAAGCGTACAAGTATGAGCACCAGTATAATCTGGAAGAATGGCATTATGGGAAATCTGAATAAGCATTAACCTGACACATTCATGAAACCCAGAAGAAACATGAGTACACAAGGTGTATAGGGTGACTTGTTCCTTTGACTGCAGCCGTGACAGAAACGAACCATCAGCAGCAGGACCTTTCAGTTACATTCATCAGGGTAAAACTTCTAGCAATCAATTGTTCATTCAGGATAACTATGACACCATTCATTCCAGGAAAGATAAAAAAGTAAGGGGAAAAGAGTAGGGGCGGGGCAGAGTAATTTGCATAGCCCCTCCTTCTGCTTGACTCAACTTCTTAGGGAATTCCAATTTCCTGGTATTCGTGTCTCACGTACAGTAGGTGAAAAAGTGAATTTTCTGGTAGGATCCTGTAACACAATTTTTATAATACGTAATGCTTTTTATCCCCCAATGCATGTCTCATTTAAGTAATTGAGTAAATATGTAATTGTAAATATGATCTCGTGACATGAATTTGGCTAACATTGATGGTTACGGACACTACAGATTTTTTGCTTTTTAAAGTCTACCAATTTAAGCAACAATTTTTACAGGTCATATGCTTCTACACTAATTTTAGTATCAATACCTGTAAAGAAATATGAATCATTTGAATTTTAAATGATTATTGTTTGAAGAGAGACCGTATAACACTGAAAAATGGGGCTCATGTCTCCAAAACGGCTGAAACTTGAAATCTTTATGGAAGCGAGATCGGTCACTTCCATGTCGCATAAACTTTACAAGTAGCCTCTTTGGCCATGCACATTTTATGTATGATATGTATAACATAAAAAAATATTATAAACACTAAAGCACCAGTTTTTTTTTGGCCTTGAAAAAAACGCACTTTGAAAAAGAGTTGTGTGGCATTCACTCACTTGCATTTTAAAAGTTTAAAAAAGTTTTTTTTTTCCCCCCCTTTGGAACTTTAACAGGCACAATTTGGAGAACGTATATAAACTTTTTTTTTTTGCATTTTTCCTCGATTTTTTCCCAAATTTAGTCGTGTCCAATTCCTCCCCGTCACTAGGGGGCTCCACATTAAGGCTACTACTACCACTCAGCCAGGAGGGCCGAAGACTATCACGTGTTTCCTCCGAACCACGTGACGCCAGCCGACCGCATCTTTTCGCACTGCTCGCTGACGCACCGTTGGGGGCGGAGTCACACACTTGGAGGACGGCACTATTCGCTCCTTCCGTTGCGTGAGCTCACAGACGCCCCTGACTGGCTGTAGAGCCGCGATTAATGTGGGAGGAGCACTAAGTACCTCTCATCCCTCCCCTCTGAGAGAGCTCGGCCAATCAGCTCTCTCTAGACCTCCGGCTGCGAGAGGTTACAGCACCACCCGGGAATCGAACTCGCGATCTCCTGATGATAGGACGAGCGCTTAACCACTGCGCCACTCGGAGGCCCGAATGCGTGCACCATTTTCATTTCAAAGACTATAAAAGGTCCACGTGATGGTACCAACCTGGAATCAAGAAGCAGAACTGTTTAATATCACTTAGGTTCAAGTTGTGCCGTTAAAGTGCTCGTGCCTGGAGAAGGCAGCAGAATTAGAGGATTATGATGTGACGCGGTTCTCCTGCTGATGGCATGATTATCTGGAAGTTAACGACCCGTCGTCTTTCCGATTAACTCCAGACTCGTTCTCCACGCGGTGCTTTTACTGATCCTTCAAAAAGCAGCTCATTTCCAGATCGGTGGATTTTTTTTCCTTCTTCATTTTTTTTCCTTGGGGGGTGTTGAATGCTGCGGGAGTAACAGAGTATTTCATGTATTAACTGTGTGTGTAATCAGTATGACAAACAGGCGATTAATCCCTTCTTTATAGACTCGTAATATTTTACAGACGCAGGTTGGAGCCGTAGTCTCGTCAGCAGGCCTCGCCGCCCGTTCAAGCCAATGCATTATGGGAAATTTTTTACGGAGTAGAAGAGGGGAAGGAGAAACCGAAGAGAGGAAGAAGAGCGAGAATTTGTAATAGATACACAGAGAAAGCTAAAGATATAGAGATAGTACGGGAGAGATAGGACGAAGCGAGGAAAGCTTCTGGCATTATTCATGGTGACAGAATTTATTTCTTTACTTGTTTGCTTATCTTTTTGGAGAGGCGTGTTGTTTAGATTCTCCAGGCGGAAATTAATCTCTGTTTATGTTGGAGAGATGCCCAGGACATTCCGGGTGTCTGCGCTAATGTCGTTAGTGGAACTTGGTAAAACAAGAGTTCTTGCTTAACCTCTAAACAGATTTAAGGGTCCAATTACTTGCGTGTTTGATTTCCTCATTAAGTGAAGGAAGAAACATTTCTGCGGCTGGAATTATCCGCCGCGAATGCTTATTTGCATTAAAGTTTTATGCAAAACACTAATGTGATAAGTAATCTTGTAGCGGTTCATCGCTAAACGAGAATCCTGTTCAGCTTCGGCTCAAACCGCTGGCACTGTGTATCCAGAGGTGGGATTTTATGTCTTTGTTTATTAATGCTGGACGGCAGAGGGTTTACCCCAGCCGGTTCTCTTGTAGGTTTTTCCTGGAGAAATTTCATCACAAGTTTGACTCGAACATATATATTATATATTATATTATTTCTCATCTTGTATAAGCCGTGAAATTTGTAATATTATTTGCTACCCAGTTGGTTTACATTAAATTAAACAGTAAAAATAATCGCAGTGTGTCTGTGGGTTATTGCAGAATGATCTGCCCGACTGCACAGCGTTACGTTCTGTTCTGTGTTTTAATTTCTGCTGTAATTCTTGCTCTGGTGCTGCAGCGCCTCATCTGACTCCCTCGGGCAGTGACTCTCGTGCGTATGGCGCCCTGGGAGAACTCCAGTTCAGTGTCCCATAAAAAAGACTTGCCTTAACTTTGCTAATGTTATGGCATTAAAAACTGAATATGAAATTGAATCATTAATCTGAACTATGCCTTTGCCACACGCTCAGGGCATTGGGTGCGAGTCCTGGCCAAGGGGCGGTTCTGTGGTTAGGTAGAGACCATGACAGACAGGCTGAGGGAAAGGAGGGGTTTTTTTCATTTTACTTCCACTTGACTGACTGCGTCTCACCCTGTGTTTAATAATCTAACATGTGATATTTCTCTCCCACAGATTTCACTTTGATTCTCAAACTACGAAAACAAATTGTGTCCCATATCGGTTCAATAACAGAGCACGTCTGTTAGTTTCAAAATATTCTGGATGATTCCGTAGTTTCTGGGACAGTTGGCCACCCTGGTCACATCCCAGTGTCCTCCCAGCCCTGAGCAACGCTTACCCTCATCATCGCTTCCACCTGTTTCTCATTATCAACTCATTTCAGGAATGAATAAAACGCTCACCTTCAACAGTTGAACTGTGGGAAGTCTTGCCAGTTATTTTCACACATGCTGTATTGTAACCTGTAAATTTATAGAAAATAAAAAAAAATTAGGGCCAAATGTGGTGTGAAATCAGACATAACTTGAAATCAGACACAAACACAAACTGAAATCAGACACAAACAGATTAAAATTAGACACAAACACAGACTGAAATCAGACACAAACAGAYTRAAATCAGACACAAACAGAYTRAAATCAGACACAAACAGACTGAAATCAGACACAAACAGAYTRAAATCAGACACAAACAGAYTRAAATCAGACACAAACAGAYTRAAATCAGACACAAACAGACTGAAATCAGACACAAACAGACTGAAATCAGACACAAACAGACTGAAATCAGACACAAACAGATTAAAATCAGACACAAACAGACTGAAATCAGACACAAGCAGACTGAAATCAGACACAAACAGACTAAAATCAGACACAAACAGATTGAAAACAGACATAAGCAGCTATAAATCAGATCTACACATACTGGAATTAGATCATAGACATGTTAGTATTTAACTTTTTTATGGGACAGTGCAAGATGACGTCTCATGATTCAGTGTTTCCTTCCCATGGTTACGGTGGAGCTTATTGCTAGGAGGATTTAACGTCCCAGTGAAGTCGGTGTAGGAGTCTGATCTCAGCCTCAAACCACTAATCCATCATGCTTTTATTTATCACTGCTGTCATCCAGCATAATCCGGATCTGCCTGTGCGGAGCCCTCCCTTACCGAGCTGTCCCGCTCTAACAAGGCTCTGCAGTATGGAGACGATTACTTCGCCCATAGGGCAGAATGATGCGGTAAAGAGGCTAGTAATGTTATGAGGTAAAACCATAGATAATGAGCGAAATTAGGGTAAACGTGGTGCATTGGGATGTGGGTTGTGATGGTTAGTCGTCCTCATACTTTTTTGAATCTTTTTATTGATTCTAGCAGTTGTCCTAAGAAAAGAACTTGACTTTAATCTCAGTTGTAAGTTGAAAGCAGATGCCATTCGGGTTGGACAGCCATCGTGCATCCGATGTGTTTTTCATCCCTAGTTGTCAGCCGAGCTGATTGTCCCCAAAATGAATTGGCGCCTGGGATGGAATCGAGCTGTTTGTCTGCACAACTAGGTCAGAAGTCTGGGACATGGACGGCCGAAGGGAGGAGGGGACGGAAATGCACAGCCTGGGGCGTCTGATTGAATGCGGCCATGGATTGGATCGGATCAATCCCAATAAGACTTGCGCCATGTCTCATATGCGCCTGTGAGAAGCAGGAGTGCGGAGATGAGCGCCGCCAGGCCCAAATCTGATTTACTGAAAAGCGGGAGCAACATAATGCTATTAGACAGCTCTGAATGTATGACAGAGCAAGGAGGAGAGGGAAATAAAGAAAAAGGGAGGTGAAAGAAAGGGCAGAGGAGGCGAGAGGAAGAAGGAGCAGGAGTAAGAAACAAAGGGACGTGATTTAAGATCAAATCTAACTTTTAAAAATAACTATTGAAGCTTTGAAGATGTGATCAGGATGATAATCCCTGAAATTATCTCAAAATAATCTGGTAAATTTACCGAAATTTGTGTCTAAAGACAAAAAAAAAAATCCTGTGCTCTACCCCGGAGTCAAATCTACCCCAAAATCAGACCCAAACACTGAAAGACGTCAGACCCAAACACTGACAGACATCAGACCCAAACACTGA
>QMIH01000151.1:593650-611243 GCA_003987875.1 Clarias batrachus | reverse complement strand
TATCCAAGAACGGCACACCGTCTTGTGAAAACATAACCAAAATGGTTTCATAATCGTAAAAATTGAGAGTAAAGCGGATACATTGTGGCATGTTTGATTCAAATCTCAGAATCCGAGCAGCGCTATGGATGACAAATGAGAATGATATAAACTGTAAAGTACAGCGAGAAATATCATGTAGTAGCGCTCACTAATCATGCTAATCAGTGGGGAAATAAAGAGACACTTATTATCTAAATCTTTCTGATTTCAATAAGCAGGACATGGTGGGTCTACCAGTAGAAGATGGCAGCATAGTAATGGCTGGCCTTGAAAACTGAACCACTCTGGTCCATTTCATTGTTTTTCTTTTTACCCTTATGCTGAAGTTCCCATCACTTGACGATCCTGCCAAGAAGGAAAGACAAACTTGTAATAGTATTGTCTTTTTTGTCTCTGTCTCTTTTCTCTTTTTTCCCCTCTCCTGCGGCAGTCGGAGTGCCAGCAGGCGCAGATAATTGAAACACTTGTCCGTTTTTGGAAGAGGATTGTGGTTGGTGGAGCTTGACGTATGGTTTTTGTCTTTGATGTTCATTAGTGATCTTCCTCCAAGAAACAAGAGGTTTTTTTACCGAGAAGCCGTCAGCCTTGTCTCACCTCTTGCCTCGCCTCTCTACCTCCTCCTCCTCCTCCGCCTCCTCCTCCTCTTTCTCCTGTTCTTCTTTACATGCATGAGTAGTGCTCCTGGTATGAAGCAGACACTGCATTTAAATGCAATGCAACACCGTACAACCACGGACTTGTTGAGGGAGAATATGTGGAAACGTCCTATTTATTATTTAGCTTCTACGTTTTGAGGGTTGATGATCCGTGAGTTTGATTCTGTTGTTACAAAAGCTTTAATTGAGGAGAAAGAAAACCTTAGACTTCAAAGGAAACCTGTGTCGCTTTTGGCGACGACGGACAGTGTGAATATGAATCCCGTCTCTTCGAAAGCTGTATTCTCAAAAGCCACCCAGTAATAAGTGTGTTGAAAGGGTGTTTTCTATGATGTACTTCATAGTCTTTATGATTGCTGCAGCAGACAATATCCATGTGAGATTTTCCACTGACGCAAGGCTATAAACTGATTTCGGGAAGTGCCGGTAGTCAAGGTATGCACATGGGGCCATCCACAGCAGCAGCAGCAGCAGAAACTGAGACGCAAGAGCAGAAAGCCCCAAGCATAAGAAGAGTATCACGATGAATCAGGCAGGTCCGGAGGCAGAGGTGAGCCACAGCAGGAAGGAGCATACGTTCTGGCTCGACATAGAGAGAGAGAACTGATTATTAGGTATGGTTCTTCAAGCTAAAAATTCAACTCCCCATGCCCTGAAAGTCTTGTGAAATACTGAAGATATTTTCTTCACTCCTGAGAAGTAATTATGAGGTTTCACTTGGAACAGCCAAGTTCCAAGTGTTTCTAAAACTTACGGAGTTTGAAGGAAGTGAAAAACTTCCATCAGCACAGATGTGGGTAATAATATAGGGAGACCAGAGTTCGGGGAAAGAAAAAAAAAAGGACACCGCATATGGTATGTTATAATAAGTTCCACTCTTCTGGGAAGGCTTTCCACTAGATAATAGAGTGTGGCTGTGGGGATTTGTGCTCAGTCTCATGCACTCATTTTCTATACCGCTCATCCTGTACCAGCTCACGGGAACCCTGTAGGCTATCCCAGGGGACTAAGGGCACGAGGCAGGAATGGGATGCCAGGCCTCCGAGTGGCGCGCCGGTAAAGTGCTCGTCTTATCATCCAGAGATCCCAAGTTTGAATCTCGGGTGATGCTGTAGCCTCCTGCAGCCGGAGGGGGGCTGGATCACTCTCGGAGGGGAGCTTGGAGGCACTTAGTGCTCTCACATCAATCACAGCTTTACAGCCAACCACAGGCATCTGTGAGCTCACACAAGCAGAAGGAGCGGATAGCACAGCAGTTCGAAAAAAAGATGCAGTTGTCTGGCGCCACGTGGCTTCTAAGAAACACCTGAAAGTAGTAGCCTTAATGTGGGAGTACCCTAATGACGGCTGGGAATTGGATACAATGAAATTAGGTCAAAAATCTGAAAAAGAATTCCCCCCCTGTGGAAAAAAAGAGATGGATAGCAAATACATTACAGGGCACACATTTGAGGGAATTTGGAAACACCAATCAGCACACATACACACTCATTCAAACACTATGGGCAACTTTGGGAACGGCAATTAGCCTAATCTGTATGTCTTTGGACTGGGGGAGGAAACCGTAGTACCCAAAGTAAACCCACCAAGCATGGGGTGAACATGCAAACTCCATGGAAATGGAACCCGTAAGCCTGGAAGTAACAAGTTCACAGTGCTAAGTGCTAACCACGATACCGCATTGTGTGAGGTCAGGGTGCTGAGAAGGCTCCACTTCCAACGCAAGTCTTGGGTCTGTGCCGGACAATAGGGCACTTCCTCACCAACTTCAAAATAATAACAAATGAACCTTATGTATGTTATTTCACATTTTGGTTTAATAAAGTTCTCAGCATAGAACAAGCAAAGATCGCCTTAATGGTGGGGCAAGTAAACACAATCTGGAGGCTTTGCTTGCGGCAGCAGTTGGGCGAATAACTTTAAGTAGCAGCAATCTCCTTCTAAAAATATAACCTGCAATACCTACAGCACTCATTGCGCCAAGCACAGAGAGTTCGAGAACTTACCTTCAACTTTAACGACTCTCTTTGCATTAACACTGGTGAGGCTTTCAGGCTTTATTTGTGCATGCCGGTCCTGCCATCAGTACATTATTACCTTCTTGAACATGATTGATGGCAGAACTTTGGCCAATTGCTAGGATTGCTGCAGCAACTTCCTCACGACCTTCTCCATCTACAAGAAATTCCTCTCCCAGGCAAGTTATAAGCGAATAGCCATTGGTTCTTAGCAACACACACCAAGGTTGCCTTGCAGCTGCTAATTCAGAATCTATTAACATTAAAATAAAAACACGTCAGTGCTCATCATGATTAGTCTTCATTACGATTTGAGTGATTTATGTTTTGCAGTTTGACTTTGAGCTTGTGTAGCCAAGGCTTGAATGATAAACGTAATGCCTGTGCCACATATGTTTAAAAACACAGTTTCAGTAAATTAAGAGTGATATGTTTAATTAAAAGACATCTGTTCATGTTTTATATGAATATATTAGTATCTCCGCCAGGATTTTAGCATAATTATCACTCCAGATTTACTCCAGACTCTTTTGTCTACGAGTCCCATCGACTAGTTTCTGTGTCTCCACCAATCTGGTAGGTAACATGTGGTTCCGCCAAGTTATTAAAGATAGCGCATATTTCAAAGTGACATATGCAGAGTCTGTGATTTAAACAAAAAGGTTTATCAAAATAAACACAGCAGAAATGTCCTCATATTTAGGAGATACATAGCTAGAAGAATCTCCCCAAGAGGTGCAACCAAGAATCCTTGCATGGCAGTAGTTACAACTTAGGCAAAACCATGAGACATGCTTGCACAGCTACCCTCTCCGATACAGCAGGTGGCAGTATGCATCTAGTTGGTTTGTAGATGAATGCAAAAGTGAGGAAGAGTAGCGTCTCTTTGCACGGGGCTTCCCTTGTACAACCCTCTCGGTTGCGTCCCAACTTTAGCAGCTCTGCGAAAGTGGTGGATTTCTGAGGATGTATGTGCATGTTCGGAGGAGGAAAGTGGTGTTCCAAACATCACATTTTAAACAAAGGTCCACGTTCATATTTTGGTCCGGTTAGCTTTCAGATCTGATTCATGGTATGGTGGCCCGGGTACACCATACCATGCTCTAGACCCCCTTTTCAATTTGACACAAACATTGTTTGCTAATATGTTAGAGAGCATTCACACTACTCAAATGTACCAGACTTTGGGGTTAAGTGTATTTCGAAAATCCCTAGCATGAAAGCAGCCTAAACTGAAGTCATGAAATTGCAAGAAATCTAGGATATTTCATCAGAGGTGATTGTAGAGTCTGTTTAGGCCCGACAGTAGGTAAACATTTTCAGGGCGCCTCTCCAACCAGCATTAATCACACTCACTCTCATCATCTATACCACTTAGTCCTGTAATCAGGGTCACAGGGGCGGAGCCTATCCGAGGAGATTTAGGGCACACCCTGGACAGGGTGCCAATCCATCGCAGGGCACAGACACACACATACACTCACACACTACGTGCAATTTGGGAACGCCAATTAGTCTAACCTACATATCTTTGGACTGTGGGAAACCGGAGAACCCAGAGGAAACCCACCAAGCACGGGGAGAACATACAAACGCCTGGCACACAGAGACGGGAATCGAGCCTGGCCGGGGATCGAACCTGGACCCTGGCGGTGCAAGGCGATAGTGCTAACCACTACACCACCGTGCCGCCCAGCATTAATCACCGTTGTTTAAATTTACATTTAGGCATTTGGCAGACGCACTTATCCAGAGCGACTTACAAAAGTGCTTTAAAGTTTCACCAGTCACATATTGTTGGGAAGGTTTTGTTTTTGTTTGTTTGTTGGACCATTATCATATAGAACATTTTGCACCTGATGTTAAAATATCTGTCCACCATGCACCCCCCTCTTCTGGACATCAAAAGGGACATTACTTATTGGATTCTAGTGCCAAAGTTAACTAGCTTCAAACACAAGGTTGAATCTCAAGTCCCTCTCTGAACCCTGATCAAGGGCATTACTTGTTGTGTGGAACAAGGAATTCTACTCCCTGCCTAGGCACTAGCTTTCCATGCAATGCTCTCTGTGATTAAACCCTGGAACACTCAGTTAGGTATTAGTTATCAAGCTCGAAATGTCAGTATTAGTCAAAGTAACCTCGAGTCGCCTGCCTTGCCTGTTGACGGGCAGCGCCTCAGAGTGCATCACACATTTTATTTATGTCGCCTTGCCTCGAAAAACATTCCTATAGTTTGAAGGACAAGCTTTAACCATTGCAGAACTTGCAATCCTATGAGATCAGTTAAACTCCAAGTATCTAACCGCTCTCAAGGCAGAGATGTGGAAACTGTATGGTTTATTAAAGCACTTCAGGGACACGGTTTATTTCTGTATTGATGTACTTATGGTAAGCATTGTGTAAATAATATCATGGAAAGTGGTAATAGAGGCTCATTTGAGTGCAGCACAGGTACGTGAGTAACGCCGCACTTCTTAACTACGGCACAAACAGCAAACAGTGGATTTGGTTTACGTGAGCGTGAAACCCAGGACTTCGGTGGCAATTAGAAACCCAGTGCGATCCCGGGGGTCCTGCTGTATTTTAGCAGTGAATTTAAGGCAGAAATTATTATTATTATATATATATTTTTTGCTTGTTTAAGTGTGGAATGCAAGTTTAAAGTAATATATGGTTGAAGTGACCTTTATTTTCCTTTAATTTAGAACTGTTAAAATAGATCTTAGCAAGACAAATGTCTTAAGCATATACAGTATAGTGGAAGACCCATCTGTTTGATGTTTATAATGATTATAATCTTCTGTTACTTCTTAAAATCAATGGCTGCAATTAGTAAAATGTCTAGCGTTTTTTATAATAATAATAATAATAATAATAATAATAAAAACAATATTATTATTATTTATACAAAAGATTCGTTGCTTGTGTTTAACACTGGGTGATTAAGGTGTTGGATTGCAGATCAGAACATCCACGGTTCAAGCACATGAGCTGCCGTCATAACCTACAACACATGGTCTCATATTTAGTAAGCAAAACTGTCTTTGTTGGTGGCATTGCTCCTATGCTAATCCATGACAACATGCTAAGTCCTAAACGCTAGATCTAAATGCTAGATTACTAGGCATACTTTTTCATACTGAATGTTTTAATAGAATGTGAGAGATCATTTCTTTTTATAACCTTTAAAACGCACAAAAGAATTATTTAGCATGCCTGCCATCAATTGAAAGAAAAAAACAAAGCTAATAGCCTGATTTTTTTTTTATTATTATTGTTTTACTAACCTTATATTAAGGACATTTGTACGGAGTACCTTTTTTCTATACAGATTAATATATTTTACTTGTGTTTGAGTTTTTTAAGTGCTAGCTTTGGAATGAGAAAAATGCAGAAATGTGGAGAAAATGATTCAGAGGAAAGCAGTCTTGTCATTTTCAGGCTAGCAAAACCTCACTACATCAAGGTTAAACATATCTACAGTATAGGATGAAAAAAGTAGCACTCGCCAGGTTACAAGGACAGAGCGCCAGAACTCATGAAAACTTTGCTAACAACTTGCTGGCTTTTTTTTTTTTTTTAAATAGCACAATACTTTTAAAAGGCTAAATTAGAAAAATATTATAATCACCACTGGTTCACTGGTTGAACTTGGTGGCCAACGTGTGGTATTGGTTAGCATTGTCGCCTGTCACCTCCAGGTGCTCCGGTCCCCTCCCACAGCCCAGAGACATGCAGATTAGCTAGGCTAGTTAGCATTCCCAAATTGCCCGTAGTGTGTCGAAGGTCATACTATAGTCGTGAAAATGCAAATAAACATAATGGTCATCATTGGCTGGATGGATGGATTATATTATGTGCCTAACTAGCTAATTAGCTTGCTATTCATTGTTTCTGGGCAACAACAATATAGAACTAGAAAAATTAGCTGTCACTTGCTAACTTCTAAAAGTATCATGTAGCTTTCCAGCTAACAGGAAGCAAATTTAACGTGTTTTCACATAAACTTTCTAAAGTTCATCAGTCTGAGTTTCTCATTGTCATGCAGAGTCTGCTTAAAAAATATGCTACGTCAGATAGTTTAGCATAATCACCATAAGTTAAAAACTATCAGTTAGGAATGCTGGTTCTTGCTTATCTGCCCTTGCAGTACTGCGAGGTATCAAGATATGTACCAAGTCTAGCTGCCCCATCTCGTGCAGCTAAAGACGTTTCTCTGGAGGTCATGCTCATGCTAGTGGCTCTTCCGAGGTCTAGACAAATCCAATTTCTGGCAGTTTATTTGAACCTGCCCTCGCCATCAGTTAGCGTTTGTTCTGCCACGGTGAGCGCAGTGAAGATTTGGCGTGGGGGGAAACCGGCGCCGACTCAGCAGGAAAGGCGCTGATGTACCGAGAGGAGGGGAAGAGGTGTTAAAAAGAACAGATGTTCCCATATTCCAGATGTCTTCCCGCCAACTAAATAACATCATTCCGGTTTGTAGAGCCAACGACCGAGTAGTGATGCCTCCCACATTACAGACGTGACGCATCAGAGGAAGTTATAAACCGTAAATAATAGATGGGTTTAAAAAAAGAGAGAGAGCGAAAGCGAGATGTGCTTTTTTTTTTTTTTTTTGAAGTGTTAAGCAAGGCGTGTTGATGAATCAGAGAATCTTTCAATTTCTATGCAATGTTTATTCGAGTTAAGTGATGACTGGGGCTGTGATTCTGTCATGGTTTCCTTCATCAGTGTGCTGAGTGGTGGGCCATTTTAAAAGGAACGCTACCAGGAAGCAGCTTGCTAATGGGAGTTAGATCAGCTTAATAGTGCCAGCTTTTCTTCTATGAAATGAGATGCTAAAAACAGAGAGAGAGAGAGAGAGAGAGAGAGCAGGTTTTCACAAGGTCTAGTGTGTATATATACACAGCAGCGGTGGTCTTTTCCCTGTTAAAGCTTTTATCACATTACAGCAAATGGGTGTGTGTTTGTGCGTGTACGAGTGTGTGGTGAACCTGATTATGACCCCTTTTTAAGATATATAGAAAAGGTTAGAGAAGGTTATATTTAGAAATGAAAAATGAAAGCATTCGTAGCTGTTTCCTGTTAATTAGCAGTGTTTCCGTTGTGACCTATAAGGCCAGGCTAGCATATGTCGGATTACGCAACTGATTAGCTTCATTTCCTTAAAACTGCACTTAGGGTCTGAAAACGAATCTAGGATTGAAAATGTGGTCCGAGGTAGCAATTTGTTTCGTGTTTCTTTACTTGTGTATACGGAAATCCACTATGTAGCATAAGCACTAGGTACAGTGCCTTGCAAAAGTATTCATACCCCTTGAACTTTTCTACATTTCTTACAACCACAAACATAAATATAAAAGAAGACGATGTCAAGCGCTGGGAAAAAAAATCTAACCAGAATCTAGTATTTCAGCAATATATTGTGTTTTGAATGATCCTAGATGGAATGTGGAAAAGTGGTTGGCGCTGTGGCCTCACACCTCCAGGGTCAGGGGTTTGAGTCCTGCCTTCAGGTCTGCCTTCGGGATTTGTACGTTCTCCCTTTGTTTAGTGGATTTTCTCCCACAGTACAAATACACGAAGAGTAGACTAATTGGCAATTGTGGTGCAGGTTTGTGGCACCTCATCCAGGGTGTACCCGCCCCACCCCATGTCTCCTGGCAGAGGCTCCCTGTACAGGATAAGTGGTGTAGAGAATGAGTGAGTAAATTAGTGAGTACAGTGGAACCTCGGATTGCGTGTAACGTGGTTTACGAGTGTTCCGCAAACTGAGCAAAGATTTTTAATAAATTTTTAATCGGAAACCGAGCAAGTATTAGTTTACGAGCGCCGAGTATCATGCATCACGCATGCGACTCTTATTTTGACACCGAGCGACAAGTGATCATAACTGCGCCAACGATTTTACTCTCTCTTGCGCTGCGGGAATTATGGGTAATCGTCTCCGCTGCTGCGTCCCCTGTGTCAAAATAAGAGTCCCCTACTGCGTCTTAGTGCTCGTCTCTTAGCAGGTTAATTTGTTTTATTTTTACTTCATATGTTGTATTAATTATTTTTATGTATTCATTGTTTTGGGCTGCAGAACGAATAATTTGAGTTTTCATTATTTCTTATGGCAAAATTAAATTTGGTTTATGAGTATTTTGGAATGAATTATGCTCGTAATCCAAGGTTCCATTGTAGTTGTAATTATCATAAAAAAACGTCCAATTGGTTTAGCAGTGTTAGAGTATATTTATATATTTAAATGTCAACCATATCAAAGTGAAAATAATTGAGAGAATGAAGCGAGATGAAAAGATGGCAGACATCGCTCGTTCTTTTAACATGAATCCTTCGACCATCGGCACCATTTTAAAGAACTAGTACAAAAATCATGGAACATGGTAGTTTTATACTGTACATGTATCGTAGTAACATGACAATGTTTCTTGGACTTATGAACGGGCTCGCGGAACGAAACCCGTCCGTATGTTGGGGACGTACTGTACCGTATTAGTCTTAAATGCGTTTACCGGGTTATTAGCCGTATTAGCATGACAATGTGATTCTTTCTTTCTTTCTTTCTTTCTTTCTTTCTTTCTTTCACAACACCAAACAGGTAAACTAATGTCATTCTGTTAAATCAGAATGTCACAAAGTCATTCTGTTAAATCAGGCCGGGTAAGCGGTACTTGTGACGATGGCAAAGAAGAGAGAGGGAGGAAGAGAGAGAGAGAGAGAGAGAGAGAGAGAGAGGTCGGGGTGGGGAGACAAGAGCGAGAAAGAGTTCATGCCTCTGGAGATTTCATTCACCTTTTCTTTGTCCTCTTCACGAAGAGAAAAACAAAACAAGCAAATTCAGCAAACAGCCTTTTTTCCTGACCATTTTATGTTCTTTAGCAGTTCCGGCTAACCAAAATGGCTATCAGGAGTAACATGTGGGCAGATTGCTATGCTAATTTGCCGTCATGTGCTGGGCACTGCCTGAGGACATGCCTAGATTGGCTGTGGAAATGGCACAACTGCTGTCGCCCCCGGATCCTGATAACGCTCCAAAGATCGTTCCTTACACCGGTTCCAGTACCTGATTTTAGTGTTTTTCTACCACTTTTTCGCTCTCGCTTATTAGTGACGCTTTCATCGGCCCGTTCTATTCCACTTTCTCGCATTATGCAAATTTTACATTCCTCCTGCTTTCACCGAATCGTCGTTTCAGTGTGTCCGTCTCTCTTTCTCCATCTGTCCGTTGTCGCTCTGTTGCTGCTTCCTGCAGAGAAATGTGCATTAAAGAGGTTTTAGCCTCGAAGAGGAAAGAATTTCATGTCACTTTGAGTAAATGAGAGACATCTCACATGCTCGAGAGGCGGAAAATCATTTAAAATGCATCAGGAATGTGCACTCGACAGGGGTGCAGGGCACGCCGGGGGAGGGGGATGGGCGCATAGTACTCATAGATGAGTGAACTACGACACTGTAGGGATGCTGACGTAATTTTGGAATATATGTTCCCTGTGTCGGTAAAAATAAGATGTCGCTAACACTTAAAAAGTTATAAACGGAACACTGTGCGAAGTCAGAACTGTACTTCTGAGGACTTCCTTAACATGCACACTGACTCCTCTGCTAAGACGTACAGTCATCAGAAGACCTGGACATTTTTTTATCTTATTTTTTTTTTTTTTGTTACTGTCCTTTTGAGAACGTTTGCTCCACACGAATAGTCTATTTCCCTGCGAGTACACATGCAGAACGTGCAACCTATTTGCTATTAATATGGTAATCTCCCCGAAGAACAAAAGCAGAGGGCTACTGTACTCTTCCAGGAGAGAACATTTGAAACTCAGCAAGCCGCGTGATTAAAACAGCAAGACTCAGAAGGCCTGCAGGGGGGGAAAGAAAAAAGAAAACACTCCCAAAAAGCGATTCATGGCTTATTCATAGCAGCATCTGAGTAAAAAAGATCCAGCCTGGTCTCAGCTGGACTTCTTCTGAGCTGAAGAGTTTTTACCAGTGTACTTAGCAAAAGGAAACAGCTATTCCATCGATTCAGCCCGGCTCTTTAGTTCATCCTTTACTCTATGAATACAGTACATATAAGATAGTCACTTTGAACTCCGTGCTTTATAATTTCATATCGGATAAATCGCTTTCATCCCTCGCAGCGTCCCTCGCAAATTGGATCTTGTAATAAATAAAAATAAAAAACTACCGGAGACTTGCTTTGCAGGGGGGCGAAAAAAAAGCCGTGAGGAGGAATGGAAGGTGACAAGTGAGAAATTGCAATTTGTCTAGGATGGTTGCGTGGGAAAAGGGAATGATGGTGGTGGAGGGGGAAAAAAAAAAGTGATGCAAAATTGCCAGACTTTTCGCTTAGTTTAGCAAAGAGCAAAGAAACATCAGGCTCTAATTGTGGACGCCAACAGTGCTAGAAACGGGTTAATTTAAATAATAATAATAACAATAATAATAATGCAGTTATTGATGCAGTCAGTAATACAGCGTCTGATTTAGAGCATGTGAAGTGACGTTGTATATATTCAGAGTTGACGCGTGTTTGTGTTTAGGATAATAAATAGAGAAATCAGGCTCATTGGGAACAACAGGTTAAAGTGCGTTAACTTTTCCTTCACTTCGTGGTCAAAATCAGGTGCTGGATCAAGTGCTTTTTTAACCGCTGAATATTCAGAGTGAAAGCAGTATTGCTAAATTCAACTATAATTGTCAGTTATCAAGTTACAGTTAAAACTAGGACTCATTATCACCCGCGTCCGTTGCTTTTCTCCATTCTGCAGTACAAGCTGAAGTTCATTGGTTCAGATGTATCCATGGTGACGAACAATAAAATGGATATGGTTACTGGTGGGTTTTGTCTGCGTACTCGGGCTGTTTCCTCTAACAGTCCAAAGACATGTGGTGTAGGTTGAAGAGAATAGCCGGTTAATGCAGGAGGTCACAGAGTGACCGTTCTACCTGGACCCTGACGCCTTCCTGATGAATTGAAATAATGAATGTCCCAGTAATCTAGTACTTTTTCCCACGAGGCGGGCGTGGCTATACACGTCACTCAACAGAGCCAATCAGCATCTCATACAGTATGTTCTGAAACCATGGAGATAATAACTAGCGGTAATGTGAAGCACCACCATGAGACAAAACACGGGCCATCAGAGCAATCGTACCCTCAGCAGTCCGAGACGAGTCCTTTCACAGTCGTTTACAGCCCGGCAGTGTGCAAATGAAGATTCACTAAAGATTGTTGTTTGTATTCCATATAAATACGAGGAATACATAAAAGTGTTTAATGTAGTTACAGAAAACTCACTCGCTCATTCGTCCTGTATAGCGGGTCGCAGGGGGGCCTGGAGCCTATCCAAGAAGATTTAGGGCACAAGGCTGTTAGGGTACACCCTGGATAGGGTGCCGATCCGTCGCAGGGCACACTACAGGCAATTTGGGGACACCAATTAGCCTAATCTGCATGTCCTTGGACTGTGGGAGGAAACCAGAGTACCTGGAGGAAACCCACCAAGCACGGGGAGAACACGCAAACTCCATGCACACAGAGACGGGAATCGAACCCGGACCCTGGAGCTGCAAGTCGACAGTGCTAACCACTACACCACCGTGCGGCCTGTTACAGACAGCTGACAATGAATAATATTGAAATGCTATATATATATATATATATATATATGCACATATAGAGTCCTACAAGAAAAGTTTATTGACCGGACCTTCTTAAATTTTATTTCAGTACCCCTGTCGTAGTGTATGATTGAGTGTGTGTGTGCAATGAATTGGCACGGCTTACTGGGTGTACCCTGCCTTGAGTCCTGGTATAGGCTCAGGGCTTCCAAAGATGAATGGATTGATGGATGGACATCCACATTGTCCAAAAGAATCCAGGTACACTGACTTTGTCTCTAAAGGCAAGGCTAATATCGACACCTCGCCTGCGCTGTATTCCTCAGTAGGCAAATGGGTGTCGAATACAGCGTTATACACACACACCAGAGCCCTGTAACATAAGATGTAGTACAAAACCGTGAATTGCTCCAATCCCTGTCTCTCTCTCCATGCTTGTGTACTGACCCCTTTGTATAATGGGATTTTTTTTTTTTCGCTTGGGTAAATAGCATTTCTAATGAAAGCTTTGTGCAGGTTTTCTATACATACCTGCGTGATAGAAATGTAGCATAACAGGAGCTGCAAGGCAAGGTGCCAGAAGAATGTAGGGGGGGAACAGGAAGACTGGAGCCTTCACGCGTTTAAAGCAGATGATGGAAATCTTTTTTACTCCTGCTTTTGACTGCCACCAATAGAGAGACTGTTTTTTGCTGAAGTGCTGCGAAGTGTTTCTGATTTTGTGTGTGTGTGTGTGTGTGTGTGTGTGTGTGTGCTTGCATGATGTCTTGAACACAACTCTGTTGGAAAGGATAGAGGAAGAAGTGCATTTTCTGCAGGACAAAAAAAATAAAAAATACAGACCTGACACCAGTATGGTTTTTCAAGTTTATCTATCCTCGCTGTCTGTCGGATCTCTCGTCCCATCTTTCTCCCATTCTGGCTAAGGAGGACGTATCCCACCGAGCTGTATACAGAATCAGGACAAATCAAGAAAATTGGCTGGAAAATGTTTTTCAAGGCCTGCGAAGAAAATTCCTTCTAGTGAACTCAACGACGTTTGGCATATTCACTTAGATGAGTCATACGACTACTCGGTGGTGCACCACATCAAAAATCTCCTGCTTGTGTTCCAGGCTTCAAAGGCCACTACAGCTACACCTCACCATCTATGTAATTTTTACTCAGAAGTACTCACCCAAGGGGACTTCAGAGGGCTGTAAGATCTAAGCGATCCTCAGTGGCGAAAAGAGCTTCAACTTCTAGTCTGAAATGCCCTCTCTTCATCCATTCCTTTTGAAAAGAAGATCTACAACATGATCCAGATCCAAGATGATAAACCCTCAGCTGTAAGGTTCAACATTTATTATTTCAAGCTACATGGAACCAAAGAAGACTTCTTTCTTTCCACTGTTCTATACTGACAGTTATGCAACAGTAATCCGATTGGACGAGAGGTATTTTTCACGAGTGGTGATAATAGAGCATAACAGCACTGGCACTGGGACGTTTAACTGTATGTATCAGTCGGGCCTGAAAATCACAATCACACTTGGAAAGAGATTTTGAGATAAAGGTTGCAACATTTCAGTAACATATATACAGTACAGTACAGACCAAAAGTTTGGACACACCTTCTCATTCAAAGAGGTTGAATTTGTATTATGGCGAGAAAGAAGCAGCTAAGTAAAGAAAAACGAGCGGCCATCATTACTTTAAGAAATGAAGGTCAGTCTGTCTGAAAAATTGGGAAAACTGTGAAAGTGTCCCCAAGTGCAGTCACAAAAACCATCAAGGGCTACAAAGAAACTGGCTGACATGCGGACCGCCCCAGGAAAGGAAGACCAAGAGTCACCTCTGCTGCGGAGGAGAAGTTCATCCGAGTCACCAGCCTCAGAAATCGGCGGTCAGATCAGAGAGCAGGTCAATGCCACACAGAGTTCTAGCAGCAGACACATCTCTAGAACAACTGTTAAGAGGAGACTGTGTGAATCAGGCCTTCATGCTAGAAGATCTGCTAGGAAACCACTGCTAAGGACAGACAACAAGCAGAAGAGACGCGTTTGGGCTAAAGAACACAAGAAAGAAAACTCGCTGAATGAGAAGGGGTGTCCAAACTTTTGCTCTGTACTGTACATGGGGAAAAAAAAATACTCACTAGACTGCAGAGATCTGCACCAAAAATAGATGTGGACGAAGTTTAAGTTGATATGACCAGCCGAACCATAATGGACCATAAAGAGGAATTTATAGCCAGGAATGTTGACCCTGATCACCAAGCAAGGGGGGATATAATCCAAAAGCCTGCATGGTGTCACAGGGGGTTCTTTGCAGTTCCTTTGTCCCTAACTTTCTTTTTTTTGTTGTTGTTGTTGTTGTTTCTTCCCTCCTCTCCAAAACATGCCAATCAAGAAATAAGACAGGACATTGCAGATGGATAGATCTATAACCCACGATTGCACCATGGATCCCAAGAAGGCTGATCTTCTATGCTTTCCTCTCTGCATTTGAATAGATGCAGAGGAAACTCAGACTCAGTAAAGACCCTAAATTCAGGTGCCGATGCCTATTGAGACGAGCAGATGTTGTTCCACTTCAGAAGTTAATGAAACGCGAGGATTTACATTTTCTTCTGACAGCTCTTCGGAAAAATCCACTTCAGACTGGCAAAACATTTGTTGGGAAGAGTTCTACTGCGCAATATTACTTTCTTCTGCCGTTATTATCTTAACACATCCTGATGCGCACTTAGTTTCTTTGCAAAGCCTTCTAAAGGCTTCAAATGGAGGAGACAGCAAATTTTTATTTTTATAGCTTCCATCCCGGAGCCTTCGGTTTGGCATCTTGGGGGGAAACAACTTCAAAGTTCTATGTTGAGCCGTACAACGGAGTGTTTCTCTTCGAGAGATGGTTTCAAATAAATCTCTTTAAAAACTATTCAATGGGCTTTTCAGAAACCAGTTAAGCAATAACGGATGAGTATTTAAACTCATAATAATGGTTCTGAGTTGTTCGGCCTCACTAATGGATTGGCCCAACCATGGGACCACCATTGGCTGGAGACCATTAAAGTTGGGCATTGTTGCTTGGTGGACTTCTTCCCAAGCAAATACTAATGAAAAGATCAATTTTGTCAAGAAACAACTGGCTGAAAAGATGTGGTTCAATGTGGTGAAGCCAGAATCTGAACGACATACTTTTCACGTGATTGACAGGAGAAAAAAAGCTACAAACTAGAAAGCATGGCCAGTTTTGTGCCTTTGGCTCCCGGATACAGATGGTCGTGGCATCTGCTGATTAAATTTCAGTTTGAAACATCAGGTTGCTGATCTGCTTCTGGTTTCAAGGTCTGTCCCCATTCAAGTAAAAATTAACCTGGTCATTTCTGAAAATAACGCCATGGGAACTTGCCAAGATGGCCACCAATCAGAAAGACTTTTCAACAATGCCACGGTGCACAAACAAGACCGGGATTATTACTGATCGCTGAGGCTGCGGCGACAGCTGCTGCTGCTTAAAATCCATAATATCTGTTTGGCGCCGGTCCCTCGGTGATACCTTTCCCCGTGATGATTGAGGTAACAGGGGTGTGATACCTGACTGCGCATGACAACAGATTGGCTGCAGTCAGTAATTGCACAACTGGAGAACTTTTTTTTTTTTTGAAAACTTTTACGCATGTTTTTTGTCTGAATAACGATTAAGTAAAGTGCTTTAGAAGTCTCCGCCGTTCTCGTTAAACCCTCAATCAAAGCAAGGCTCGGAACTATATGAAAAGTCTCTTCCTCTCCACCTTTATCTCTGGCTGTCAGATGGAAGTGCGTATGTGTGTGTGTGTGTGTGTGGCATTAATAATGCAGTGATGATGGGGAGCTGACAGTGAGCTGGAGCTCCTCACACACGAGGCGACAGAAAGAGAATGCCAACACACTGTGCTACAGCATAAAGTGAGCACTATACGAAGATAGCATGAGTGACAGCCGCATTTTCATCTTACCCTATACACCTCACGAGCGTCCCCGCCATTATCATGAAAGACAACTTTATTAAAAAGACTATAGATTTTTTTTCGTTCGGAGAATACCGCTGGTTGTTAGAACAGCTAGTTTGCGTTCATTTTATTTGAATACTAATGTATTTACAGGTCAAATGTATAAACGCTGATTAGACCAACGCCGTCCTCTGGTAGCCACGCGGTGAGAAACACGACACGTCGCCAGACTTCTAACATTCGCTGCAGGTCCTCGGAAAGGATTACTGGAAAAACTGAGCAAATCCGCTAAGAGTCTTTATCGTGTTTTTAAGCTTTTTCGTTTGCTAATTACGAATCATGTTGGCATGTTTCAAAGATCAGCGTTGTTGTCGTTGTTCGTTTCGCTGATAATTAAACTACTTCTTTACACCCGGTTAAAGACATCGCGATGACTCGAGAGCGGGCTCGAAATATGACACGGCTGTGAAATCTGTTAATAAAGGAAATGTTTTTTAAACTTTTGCACAGGCACCATTAAAGATTATTTTTTAATCGTGATCAGTCAGAAGGTTCATCCGGTTCATTTTAATAAACAGCTTTGACAGGAGTGTGGTTGCAAATTCCAGCTAGTTCTTTAGAGCAGTTCTGGTTTCCACAGTAACAGCTTGCTCTGATATATTAGCAGCACATGTATATCGGAGAAAATACAAAGATAGGAAGTAGCTGGAAATTCTAGGTTGTTTATTAACTGTCAAGTAAATGAGGAATTCCGGTTTTATACAAAAATCCGTGTTCATCATCTCAAACATCATTCACGTTTCAGACTATGTTGACGATGACTTGACAAAGTCGACATTGGCCCATGATACGGCTTCCTTGCATGTCCAGCGCGTCCAGTCTGAGCCAAACATCATTGAATGGGTCAGGGTTAGCTCAGTGGTTAAGTAATTTCACTATTGTTCGGAAGGTTCCAGGTTCAAATCCCATCACTGCCAAGTTGTCCCTGTTGGACCAGGCCCTCGACAGCTCAAATGTATAATGGGATAAAAATGTCAGTCGCTCTGGATAAGGGTGTCTGCTAAATGTAATGTAAATGAATAGTTTGACAACTCATTACAGTACAGACCAAAAGTTTGAACACCCCTTCTCATTCAAAGAGGTTGAATTTGTATTATGGCAAGAAAAAAGCAGCTAAGTAAAGAAAAACGAGCGGCCATCATTACTTTAAGAAACGAAGGTCAGTCAGTCCGAAAAATTGGGAAAACTTTGAAAGTGTCCCCAAGTGCAGTCAC
>QMIH01000151.1:576357-591391 GCA_003987875.1 Clarias batrachus | reverse complement strand
TTTATTTATTAACCCAAATGCAAGGTCTCTCACTAATGCATGTCATCTACACGAGAGCGAGCGAGCGAGCAGGGAGGAGAGCGCGGCGGTAAATGAGAGACGATGTCACTCACACGGCTGCTTCTTCTTCTTCTGTAATTATCGCTCTCTCGCTCTAGCTCCTGTCACCGTAGGGAGTGTGTGTAAATACTTCAATTCATAGGTAGACGAGGCAGTGAGAGTCCTGAGAGAGCTCGATGGCGGTTAATTGAAGGGTATCGTCACGAGAGCGAGGCAGATAAAGACGAGAATGTGCGCGCTTATTATACACACGGTGTTAAAGACTCTTTAGCTTGGAACAAGCTTTTATTGAAAGTAAAATACGTTGCAAAAGAATGTATTCCATAATCATGTCAGCGCATCATTGAGGTTCGTCATTCATTCGTCAGTTTGCCCGTGATTATATACGTTTTATTTTTTTTAGTTTTGGTTTTATCTGAGTAAGGAGCCCCTCTGGCATCGGGGTGGCTCAGTGCCCATGGAGTACCCATGACTCCACAAGACCTCTGAGGGTGTGCCGTGGTGTCGGGCCCCAGGGCATTGGCAGCGGATCCTTTGGGTGCTGTGGGTTGCGCGGTGTGACCTCCATGGCTTTATCTGTTTGGTGTGTCCCATGGGTGCTTGATCGGCAAGGGCTCTAGAGAGTTCTTTTATGTAATTTCCTGTGGTGGGTGCACTGGCTGTTCTGGTGTCTTTCTATCCCGACTTCTTTGCCAATTTTTGCTTGATTGTTTTTTTTTTTACGGGATCAGAACGGACGAGCCGGCCTTTACTCCCCAGAGGCATAGATGGGCCTTGAGTGTCCATTTTCCTGTCACCAGCTATATATTTGATAATCAATATTATTCAGTTTACCTGGCAGTGGTGTTAGTGTTGTGGCTGAATGGTGTATGTACCATGAAACTACGTAAGTGAGTCATATTATCCATCCATCTATCCATCCATCCATCCGTCCATCCATCCATCTGTCCATCCGTCCATCCATCTGTCCATCTGTCCATCCATCCATCCATCTGTCCATCCATCCATCTGTCCATCCGTCCATCCGTCCATCCATCCATCCATCCATCCACCCATCCATCTGTCCATCCATCCATCCATCCATCCATCCATCCATCCATCTGTCCATCTGTCCATCCATCCGTCCATCCATCCATCCATCCACCCATCCATCCATCCATCCATCCATCTGTCCATCTAGGAATCCAACTGGAGGCCTTGGTGATTAATGTGTTTATTTCCAGTTTTACAACCGCGGCCTCCAGTTAAACATTACACACGCATTCACACGTATTTCACTTTTTTTTTTTTTTTCTTAGAGGACACCTTTTACTTTTACTCAGCACAAAAAGTACAGGAAATATCTGTACTTTTACTCAACTACATTTCTGCATGGCGTTGTTCTGCACCGCGGAATCCAACTACTGACTATTATGCGTAATCTTCCTGGAGAACCAATAACATAAGAGGTGTTTGAAATCAGAAGCAGAGCTCTCAGAGAGAGAGAGAGATTTTTACTATAATAAAGTCTGCTGCGAGTTCATACAAACCTTGTACTTTTGAAGGTAAATTTGAAGGTGAGTCCTCCGATACTTTTACTCACACACACTTCTACTTTAACTTGAGTGATATTTGCTCAAGAGAATCTCTACTTTTACTTAAGTATAGGATTTGTGCACTTTGCACGTATAAGATTAGCCAGTAGTTTTGGAAATGAATCATTGGAAAAGCACGGACTGTATCATATGAAGATCGTGAATTTGATTCCTGGGTGATGCGGCGGCTGGACGTAGCTGGACGTTCGGCTGCGCTCAGGTGGAGGGGATGAGATAGTGTGCTACGTCAAGATGCGTTCGGAGGCCTGGCGTATTCCGGAGGAAGCTCGCACCCTCACTCTGGTTGGTAGCGCCTGTTGATGGGGGAGTGGCCTAAGAAACAGGTGGGAATTGTGCACGGGGGAGAATCAGGAGAAACCTCAATTAAAAAATTAACAAATGAATGAATGACATTTCGCATTATGGATCAAATTTGTAAATGTTAGATAAAGTTTTATAAATAATTATTTAAATATAAATAGAATAAAATAAAGCCGTCTCCATGTTTTTCAGTTACTTTCAATTCCAGTTGTATTATTTCACGTTTTGTAAAGTTATTTAAAAGGAATGACCTTTTGCTGAAAAGTGGAGAAAGAAAAAGCATCTTTTTTTTTTTGGCGTCCAGAAGCAGCCTAGTCGTTCATCCCAGTGATGTTCTTTTAGCATTTTCCGCCTGTGTTGCTGCTGTGTTATATATTTATTTGTTCATTTATTTATTTATTTATTTATTTATTCTTGGGGTGATTTATTAAACGAGTAAACACACTCTAAAACAGCTCCATTGATAAGAGCAGATCGCGCTGTCGGCCCCGGCTGTGCGCAAAACGTCAGGAGGCATTAAGATCATCTCCGGAAGTGAAAACCGACTCAAATGGAGTCGCTCAGCCAATGAGCTCTGAAAAGCGAAGAACACATCATGGCTGAATGTTTGTTTTTTTCTCCCCTTGACCAAATAGTGTGTCGACGTTAATTTTAGAGCGAACAAGAACAAGCGGAATGTAAAGTGTCACTCCGAACTGCTGGTGCTGCTGTTGGTTTTCCTTTCGCTTCGCTCAGTAAGTCAAATCTACAGGTGTAACACACACACACACACACACACACACACACACACACACACACGCTACCTTTAATGTAACAGAAGAACAAACGAGTGATAAGAATGTGAACAGACAGAGCGTGATGCATGCACACGTTCACAACCTGAGGAGTTTAACAGCACAAAGATTTTTTCTTTCGACTTGGAACTTTTGGTCGCGAGCTCTTTTGCACGACGGAGATCGGACAGGACGGATCGTGATCACAGACGCCGCTACAGGAGCCCTGACGCCCAGATGAGCGCTGTGATATAGTTGTAATGATGGCGCGATGACATTCACTGTCATTTTCTTTCTTTTAAGTTAGAACAATTTATCGAAATGATGTTATCTGAGAAAACGTTGCAAATACAAGCAACTGTAACCATTTACGCCAATTAACATCCCTTTCTCACACGCCCATGTTCCCTTAAGATTCTGAAAGGGTTTGGCATTCAGATCGGAGATTGGTACGAGAAGATACAACAGCTGCCCACACACGGAGTGTGTATCTCATGTCACGCATGTCTCAGTGCTGTAATGTCACCGCTCTGATTCATTTACTCCTGGACATATTACCGAGCTCCCGAATGACTCTAGTTTGTGTTTGTAGTGCTCCGGTTCGACTCCCGCCGCGGGGTCTGTGTGCATGGAGTTCATGTTCATGGTGGGTTTCCTCCGGGTAATCCGGTTTCCTCCCAAAGTCCAAAGACATGCGGATCAGGTTAACTGGCGTTCCCGACTAGCTCGTAGTGTGTGAATGAGTGTGTGTCGTGTCTCACGGTGGATCGGCACCCTGTCCAGGATGTACCGCGCCCTAAGTCTCCTGGGATGGGCTCCAGGCCCTCTGACGGCAACGTCTTGGAATTAATATTGATTTGAAGTCGTTTCTTGGCAAAATTCTATTAGTTGGCGTTCGTTCAACGTAATCCAATCGTTGTTCCGACATCATTTAACATTTAAACGTCACCGTAACTTTCAAAAAACAACTCGGTACCAACCTTGTCCTAACATTTTCCATTATATGACCACAATGTTTTGACAGCCTGAAATTCCTCCTCGGCAAGTTTGATCACAAGGACACGCACACTTCCTGGACACGCACACACACACACACACATACGGAAAGAAAAAAAAATCCTGCAAAAAGTGATGAAAGTGGACTGCATGAACAGCTTGTGTTCCCTCTTGTCCAAGTTTAGTGTCAGTAAATAACAGTAAGGTTAAGTTGATGCGCTAGATTGCCTGTCCGTCTCGCTAACCTGACTTAGCAGAGCATCTCTCTGTGGTCTGTCGCTGTCTATCCCGCTCGCCAGAATCCTTTCAAGGCTGTCTTCACTGGCATTGCACCCGACGAAAAGTGACGGAAAAACAGCTATTTATTAGGTTTTATAACGGCGAACGGGCGCCGGTGTTTTCCTGCCCGAGTCTCAGTGGAGAGCAGTCTATAGGATATATATGTGTGTGTGTGTGTGTGTGTGTGTGTGTGTGTGTGTGTGTGTGTGTGTGTGATGGCGCTCCTCAGAGGGGCACTTACTTTTACAACAAGACAGTGATCATTCAGTATCTACAACTGGGTTAGCTACAACTCCGAACTGGATGAAAAGCGATGGATGAGCCGGACTCTGAGTACATGAGATAATATACAAGAGGCGTTCAAGTCAAAACGGGACTTTTGATAACAATGCAGAATAACACAACACTGTTTATGTCTCTATATAATCTCCTGCTACAGTGATGCTCTTATCCCAGCGTTTCTCTAGCGCTTGGACACCATCAAGCTCTAGAAAGTTCTCTCAGTACGCCGGAGCCGCGGTCGGACTGTCTGTCCGAAACGCCGGCCTCCCAGGAACTCCTTTAATGACACGAACGTGTGCAAATGGCTTGGAACGAGGTCAAGATGTAAATCGCTTTTTTTACACCTTCATCCACCAGAAAAGTTCATCGTGAGTCCCGGTTTGATTTGAACGGCCTTCATTTGTTTTTTGTTTTTTTTGTTTTTTTCTCGTCTCATTCGTATACCGTTACAGTAGTGGCATTGACGCAGTAGTGCAAGTTCTTCACATTTAAATGGTCTTGTGCTCATTATGTCACGTCGTATTCCGCAAACGATGTTTTAATTCGAACTCACATACGATGGCGTTTCCCCCGCGGCGAGCAGGCAGCATGAACATCACGTCCACATCGGGTTAAAACTCCAAGCTACTGAAAATAATCAAATCTAACGTTGATTATTCTAAAATATTATATGCTACACACACCTACAGCTACACACACACGCACACACACGCACACACACACAAAGCATGGAAACGAAATAGATTGTAAACATCTTTGCAGATAAGTGAAATCTCTCCAGAGGATCTTCGAGAAGATCAAAAGAAAGAAAGCCCTGAATCTGCATGAGAATGAGCCGTAATTGTTTCTGTGATATTTCGTGTGATAATGTGGATCTGACAAAACACCGAGCTGAGACGAGAGCGAGGGAGCGAGAGAGAGAGAGAGAGAGAGAGAGACGGATAAAAGGGAGACATGAAGAGAGACGGAGACTAACCGAGTGACACCGAGAGCGAGAGAGGGCAAGAGAGTGAGACACGGAGAGAAAGAAGACAGAGAGACAGAAAGGGAGAGATAAAGAGATGAGAGGGACGGGACAGACAGACAGAGGGGACGATGCAGCCGAGGATAAAAACTGAAAGATACAAAGAGAGAGAGAGAGAGAGAGAGAGACAAAAAGATGATAAGATATGGACAGATAAAGAGAGAGAGAGATACAGATATTATATTTTAATGTTTACGAGAGTCACTTTATCTTGAACTAAGCGTCTGTACTCGTTTATATACATTTATTTATTAGTATTCTGTCTATACGATTCTGATCCTGTTATTTTCTTGCGATTAATAAAGCACATTTGCATCTTGAATCTACAGAGGGGGAGAGACACGGAGAGAGACAGTAAGGGACAGACATACAGAGAGAGACGGAGAGAGACAGTAAGAGACAGAGACTGAGAGACAGAGAGAGGAAGAGAGAGAGATGGACGGGGAGACACAGACATAGAGAAAGATCCAGAAAGAGAGATGGAGAGATGAAGACAGAGAGAGAGAGACAGTAAGAGACAGACATACAGAGAGAGACAGTAAGGGACAGAGACTGAGAGACAGAGAGAGGAAGAGAGAGAGATGGACGGGGAGACACAGACATAGAGAAAGATCCAGAAAGAGAGATGGAGAGATGAAGACAGAGAGAGAGACAGTAAGAGACAGACATACAGAGAGACAGAGACAGAGAGAGACTGAAATATATATATATAGAGAGAGAGAGAGAGACAGAGAGTCTGAGTTCTGAGTAAAAATTTGCAGTTGCTTTCATTTATCACTGCAGATCTTCTAAACCTTAACCGAGCCCTGACCAGCTCCCTCCCTGCAAAGCATTGTGGGTAATGGCGCAGTTCCCGGGATCCTCCGTATGGCTCCAGTCGTTCTCTCTCTCTCTCTCTCTCTCTCTCTCTCTCTCTGACCGTAATCTCTGTTAAACAAAGCAGCTTTACAGAAAGCGCAGCAGCTGGAGTCACACAGAGCTGCGTCATTACCCATAAGGCCGTGCGGTATCCAGGTCACCGGCGTGGTCTTAAAGTGTCTGTGTGTGGGACGCCGGCGATTATGTCAGGCTTTTTAATGCGCGCTTTCGAGATGTTCCGAGGCGTAAAGCGTTTTACAGAACAAAC
Source organism: Clarias batrachus (assembly GCA_003987875.1). Taxonomy (NCBI): domain Eukaryota; kingdom Metazoa; phylum Chordata; class Actinopteri; order Siluriformes; family Clariidae; genus Clarias; species Clarias batrachus. Next base: position 584,956 of record QMIH01000151.1, on the reverse strand, counting down.
CGTAAAGACGGCGACAGCTGCCGGTTTTATCGGCCTGATTATCGTCACTCGCTTTCTCACATACAAACAACGTCCTGTATAGGTTTAGTAAAGTTTAAAATGCAGGCTAAATGCGACGAACTTCATCCATGGTGTTGCAAATCACACAAACAAACATGTGCTCTCACACACACACACACACACACACACACACATATGCACACACACACACACACAAGGCTCAGATCTATTGCCTGCAGTCAGGGGGAGAAAAATACAATTTAGTTTCTTGTTTCTTTTGTTTTACTTCAGTTAAAAGTGCTGAGGACGACCGCGATACATCAGCTGCTGCGTCGGCTTTTCATGCCGTCAGTAATTGACCTTGCTAACCAGTAACCATGGCGATAAGTGGCTACGAAGGTTACGGTTAAAAATCAACTCGGAGAAAAAAAAAGCATCAAAACAAATCAAAACAAAGACAAACCGAATGAATAATATTTCCGGTTCTGATTCCCCCGGAGACGTCCTGATGTTTAAAACGAGGCAATCAGGATGGGGAATAAACGGAAGCAATCGAATTAAGATTGAAATACTCAACCGCCCGATTCCTCTCAATCCGAACACACAGAGAGGAATTAACTTCCTGACGCATCTCCATCCAAGTGACAGACTTCATAGCTGAGAGTTTATGAACTTCAGGACAGAAGACACGATCTGAGAACCAGCAGGAAGATCACATCCTCTCTTACATGCAACCTGCAGCTTTAATATTGATAAAAAAAAATTTTATATCCTTGTCGTTTATATCTGCCACAATTCAATTTGAAAATAAATTTTTGTCGCGAAAAAAATGTTTGTTCTTATAAATATATACAGTATATACAGTGGAACCTTGGATTACGAGCATAATTCGTTCTGGAAGTGGGCTCGTATTCCAAAACACTTGTAAACCAAATCATCATTTCCCATAAGAAATAATGAAAACTCAAATTATTTGTTCCACAGCCCCAAAAAATAAATACATAAAAATAATTAATACAATCTATAACATGAAAATAAAACAAATTAATCTGCACTTTACCTTTAAAAAAGAGTACAAATAAATCCTGACAGATAAGTGTTTCCATTGGTGCGCGCAGTGTGTGTGTGTGCGTGCGTGCGTGCGTGCGTGCGTGCGTGCGTGTGTGTGGAATTAGCCCCTTCCCTCTCCTCGTTTTACACAGTAACACTCCTCCTCCCTCTCCCCACCTCGCTTTTTAAGATTCACAACAAACACACACACACACACACACACACAACGGAAACACCGTTTTAACAGGAAAAAAAGAAATCTCTCTGACACTGGCATGAGCGTATATTAACGAACTCACTTTTTAAGTTTCACAACAAAGAGTGATGCTCGGTGTCAAAATAAGAGTCGCATTCGTGATACATGATACCATGATACTCGGCACTCGTAAACTAATACTGGCTCAGTTTCCGAATAAAAATTTATTAAAAATTTTATTATTATTAAAACTCGTAAACCAAGTTACTCGCAATCCGAGGTTCCACTGTATATATATATATATATATATATAGCTATAAATTTATAGTTTTTAAAATGTATTTTAAATGTTTTATATATACTGTATAGACTACACTTCAGGAAAAAAATAGTAGGATATATTTTATGCTATCATTATATACAGTATACTAAAATTATTGCTATACATCATATATATAATATATAGCAATAATTTTTTTTACTTTGCCACATAAATTTTCACTTCAAGGTTTCACTGCAATTAACTTCATTTCACTTATTACTTTTTTTTAAACTGGTGATTTAAATGCTTTATTATTTGCTTCTTATCTTTCTTGTTGTTGTTGTTGTTGTTTTTTGTCACTAGTATTGCACTAGTAACTTCTGCTCAGTTCTCACACTCTCACCCTGTGTGTACCGTATACCGACTGTATGTAATATATACAGTGAACATCTCATCACATCTGCAAGCCCGTCTCTGTGTTACAATCTCTACTGCTGCTGGACGTCTGGAATTGTCTTCAGGATCAATAACGTCAAAATATGCCAAAGAAAAAAAAAGGAAGGGGGCAAATACTTTTTCACAGCACTGTGCATACCTTTATTTAATTTTTTCTAACTTTTCCAGTTCTTTTTTTTTATTTTTTATTTTTTAGAATTTTACACTTTTTCTCTCTTACTTTTTTACTTTTTTCACATTGTGCACATTTCCTCCAGACCTGAGAATCAACACTTTTGTTGTTCTCGGTGTTTTGCAGCTGTTACACACTGTTCCTTCGAAACCAGCATTTAGTTTTCCCAGAAGTGACAAAACCTCGCCTTCTACCGCAGCTTTCAACCTCAAGATCCTTAATTAAAATAATAATAAATGCGGAGCTTTCTAAGATCATCGTAATCATCCCAGCAGAACTTGCAAAAAAAAACTATTTTGTAAAATCGCAGTCTGATCCGAGATCAGCTCTTCCTCCCGAAAGGCCTGAGATTTAACGGCAGGGGAAATACATGTCGTGCTCCTGCTTTTCCATGTAAAAGTGTCTGCGCGTTACGTTGAAATGATAGTAATTATGTGGTGAGCAACGAGTCGCTCCTGTCGCGTCCCCCACGACGACACCCGGCAGCGGAATCAGATGTTAGTTTCGTCGCGCGGTTTAAAGATACAAAAGGTAGGAACTGAAAACCGTCATTATGTCACACTGAGTTCTGAGTTCATTAGAAACTGATGCGTCGTCAATATACGGCAGACGGACGTAAATATCGTACATGTACAAATCAGAGGCGTATAATTTGACGTGCAGCTTTTGACACGATCGATAATAATCTCATGAGCCACATTAAAAACGGCAGCATTTAATGATATGATGCGTTTAATAATATGATGCGTTTTAATGATATGATGCGTTTTAATGATATGATGCGTTTTAATGATATCATGCGTTTTAATAATAATAATATGATGCACGCATTACAGGAAGTACGGCAGTCCTGGGTTACTGCGCAAAAGAGGATTTCGTCTTTGTAATTTTGTTTTTATTTTGAATATAAATGACACAGTTGTTGGTATTAACATGCACTATTCCTTTAATAAGTTCAAACTGGTCTCAGAGCCTAGAGAGTGAATGCTGAAAGATAACGATAATGAGATAAAGCACGTTTTTGTACCTGTTTCATTGTTTATGCAAATCACGTCCTGTTGAGCCACGCCCCTCCAGAGAACAAAAGAGCTGAGCAACTCACTGGGGGGGGCGGGGATTTTCTTATATGAGGTCACAACAGGGAGAAAAGCTACAGCAGGTGGTTAGTTTAAACAATGAAGAAGGGGAATTCTTTCATTTTCACATTCTATCTATATCACGATCTATCTATAATCATCTAAACATGACTGAAAAGTGTTTTTTTTTTTTTCATTTAAATTTCAAATTCAATGACACCCATTTCTGCCAAATAATTAACTAGAGGCCATGGACTGTATTACTTTTAAAATTCCAGAATATATACTCGTATTAAATCGAAAGCAATGGCCATGAGACAGTTTTTTAAAGTTAAGAACTCGGAGAACGCAAGTGCACTGAAGATATTTATTAACATACAGTTCAGCGAACATGTTAATCAAAACCGGCAGAGGTCATCCACAATCGAAATTCCAAGAAACAGACAGGAGTCGGGCGATGTACAATGAGCAGGAACTAGATCAGGCCAAGCGTTCGGGTTTAGAAAGGCTCGTTAATGACAGACTGTGTATACTGTATGTACTTCTCAAAGCCTGGAAGTGAGGGAGTCTCCTATTGTTCGGATCTGTGATTAGTCTCCGGTGTGTTAGAATTCAGGTTGTAGTCCTGAGTTTGGTCTAATTGTAGGGAAACATCTTTTTTTTTATGGCCTAAATGAATTAATTCTGTATATTCAGGATTCTTGGCTGGACCGGCTCGACGTACTGTAAATCGTTTCCTTTGTCTGATGGATGGGGTCCGGGGGTGCCAATACATTGTACAGCTTAAGGCATGTGCTAGAGCCGGAGGTTTGACTCGTACATGGTGACACATGAGATGGATTAAGTTGATAAATGGCTGATTAGTGAACAGATCTGCACGATTAGCACTTATTTAAATCAACAAAAACAAAAACAAACCTTCATGAATCACTGAACCTCCTGCGTAGCATTTTCTTGCTGATTTCCCGGGTTGAATCAGGCGTTTTATTTGTCGTTTACCTAATTTTCTGTGAAAATAACCATAACCATGTGCATAGCGACAGAAAAAAAAACAACAACATCACGCCGAGCGTCACACTGTTTCACTGTTTCACTGTTTCTCGACAGCTTTTTATGTCTGATCAAAGAGATGCTCGCCAACCCTTCACCTCCATTAACACATCTTTTCTTCTAAGAAAAAAATGACGAGGCAGAATGTGTGTGTGTGTGTGTGTGTGTGTGTGTGTGTGTGTGTGTGTGTGTGTGTGTGTGTGTGTGTGTGTGAGAGAGAGATTATAATATAGTCTTGATGTGCAAGCAAAACTTGAAAAGGAGCAGAAGATCATCTTAAACCACAGCTCCATTTGTCCATTCTCCGTTCTGATTGGTCAGAAGGATCAAAGTGAAGCTGGTGCTGCTCTAACATAAGTGAGGACAGGAACCTGCTTCGAAGATGTTTGAGAAATATATACACTGATCAGTTACGACATAAAGACCATCCGCCTCATATTGAGTAGTTTTACCACCATAGCAGTGATGCAGTGTGTATTCTGACTCCTTTCTATCAGAACCAGCATTAACCGTTCCATCAACTTGATCTACACGAGCACTTCCATTGGATCGGACTTCACTGCCCATGTGCATCAGTCAGCCTTGGCCACACATGATCCTGTCGCCAGACCCCCGGTTTTCCTTCCTTGGATCACTTTTGGTGATGTCTTGACTGAGGAACATCTCACAAGAGCCGCAGTTTTGGAATTGCTCTGACCCAGTCGTCTAGCCATCACAATCTGGGCCTTGTCAGAGTCACTCAAATCATTATTCTTGCTGTTTTTTCCTGCTTTCAACACATCAACTTCAGGCACAAAGGCTGCCTAATATATCTCACCCACTTCCATCCACCAGTGTAAGAAGCTATTGGAAATGTAGCTACTGTGAGAAGGTCCAGATTGTGATGGCTAGACGTCTGGGTCAGAGCGACTCCAAAACTGCAGGTCTCGTGGGATGTTCCTGGTCTGCAGTGGTCAGGGCGGACCAAAGGTGATCCAAGGAAGGAGAACCGATGAACTGGAGTCTCACTGATGCACATGGGGACCTAAGGCTGGTCCGTGTAGTCGGATCCAATAGAAGACCTAGTGTAGATCAAAGGGTTAAGGCTGGTTCCATTAGGAAGGTGTCAGAACACAGTGTATCTTTGTTTTCGTGGCAAAACGGGGGACCTACTCAATATTATGCGGGTCGGCATAATGTCACGGCTGATCAGTGTTTATAAAAATGTAACTACAAACATATGCGAAATGATCATGACCTGTGTCTTCCTTATATGGTCAATGCTTCCTGTTCAGATTGGTTGCTTCTGGTATGAAGAACTGTACTGTAGTCCAGACTGTATAAGAGGCATAAAAAGACATGCTGTTATTGGAAACCAAGTCAACGTCAGTGTGATAACAGCAAGTCCACTTCATCACACCACGCGGTCCACGTGGATTAGCTTTCCATAAGAGCACAGCATGGAATGTTTTACCGCTTACTTCCTGGAGATGAGAATGGAGATCGGCTGAGGCGTTAGTGAACTGAGTATTTAACTATGAGTATTTATGAGTGAGTATTTAAAGGGATGCGGTTCATGGTGCAGGGGGAAGGGGGAAAGGGTACGAGTTAATGCGTTTGAGACTTCTAGCGTCTAAACCAGGGGTCTCAAACTCAGTTCCTGGAGGGCCGCAGCCCTACAGAGTTTTGTTCCAACCATAATTAAAAACACCTGATCCAACTAAACAGGTCATTAAGGCTTATTTGAAAACTGCATGGTATGTATGTTGGAGCAGGGTTGGAACAAAACTCTTGTCTGCGGCCCTCCAGGAACTGAGTTTGAGACCCCTGGTCTAAACCGAGCTGCTGGCTGGTCAGCTGCTGAAACGGTCATCATGACATCATCGAATACAGTGGAGGGAATTTCAAAATCTTGCTCATTGTTTTTGTGTACTTTTATAAAAAATGAATAATGAAAAAAACCTCCCATATAATATTCAGAAATTAATAAAGAAAACAACAACAAGAACAGCATAGCCCACCTCAGGCTAAACCCACTGGAGAGGATGAGAAGAACGAGTGGAGAGGAATTTCCCTCCATTTTTCAGCTAATTGTCTCTCTCTCTCTCTCTCTCTCGGATCCGTGTGTGGCCGACTGTAAATTAATTACAGGACAGTATTTTTTTTTTTTACTTTAAATTAGTTTACACTTAATTAGAGCTTCTATTTGATCACCCTTTTTAATTAGCAGCTATTTCCCAGGAGCGTCCACGGCTCTGTAGTTTGGAGAACGTCTAAAAGGAAACCGAACGGATTATCGGGAGTCGGGACGGAGACGCCGTTTAGCGTTTGATGTATAACCTGACACGCGGGCGGCTGGTATTCCCGGTCCATCCTGCTGCATGACTGGAAGAGACAAAGAGACGAAGCCTTGATCTCCGGCGGTAATTCAACGCGTCTCTGACGGTGCAGTAGACGAGGTGTTGAGCTCGTTCCTCTTCTGAAGGCGTCTGGTTAAGACGAGCCGAACCGTTTCCGGTTGCAGGGTTTTCCAGGGTGTGATGTTAGTGCCGTGGATAAAATGTTGCTCGTTTTCTTTTTTTTATGTAAAACGATTTTGAAGTTATTGTGGCTCCTACAGCAAAATGAATATGTGAGGTTGATTGTTTGTCAATAGCAACAGGCCCAGTGTGCGTTATCCCTTTTATACAATAACAGCTTGCCAGCAATGGCTAATTAGGACAAATACTGCCATGAATGTTCCTCGCCTGCCCTGTAGAAGGCCCAGGCTCAATACCCACCCAATGCCCGAACCTCATCCACTGGATGCAGTGCCGGTCCAACTGTGACAAGTTGTGTGTGGGGATCGGATCGTCTGCTGTGGGAGCAGGCGAAGACTTGAAAGCAATATTTTTTCATTTATTTAAATATACTGTTTATAGTAAAGTGTTTAGCGGGGCAGACAGATCACAGACACCGTGAACACCAGGGATAAGAAGTGCTGTCTTTATTTAAAGAACGAAAAAAGGAGAAATCTCAAGTTAGAAGAAGTCACTCTTTGACGAGCGATCGAGCAGGCAGCGTTGTGACATGCGAGAACACTTGTGAAACTGATGGGTCAGGCCTGGAGGAGGGACTAGACCCCCCCCCCCCAACCTCCTCTCCTTATGCAAAAGAGAGCAGAGAGAGAAAAAAAAAGGCTCTGAGTCTTGTATCTAGAACATTCTACTCAAGAGCCAGGTGTTTTTTGGTCCCTTTTTGTGTGCTGTTCTGTTTCTGGCCACAGTGAGTTGAGGCGCCCTGCCCTTCCTGCGCCCGAGGTGGAGCTGACCGTGGTGCTGAACACATGCTGGGCTTTCATCTGCTTGTTTGAGCACGGAGGTGGCAGATAGTAAGAGGCCTGCCGTCACAACTCATACAGTATACAGTATATTTATATATATATATTTTTATATTTATATAGTAATACTGCTAAAAAGTAAAGAAGAAGGGAATGCTGTCCTGGTTTGACTTGAAAGGTTTGAGTTAAACCGTGTCTTCCCTTACATGATTTTATTTTTATAGTTATATATTTATTATCCTTTGAGCAGTGTAGTTCTTTCTTATATCTTTCTTTTATGACACCATTTTTTACGCTCATAATTCACATACATTTTTGTACCTGTTCAAGATCCTGCTGTAAATGTAACCATTTCTGCCATGTACTGTACTGTATATTCCATATATGGTCGAAGCTTCCTCTTCTGATCTGTGATTGGTTCTCTCTCCGTGTTTCAGGATCGTGCACAATTTGTAATTTGCTTACTATTTGTTGTCGTCTCTTGCTCTCGCATTTCCACGCCATAAAGCCTGCGGAATATTCCGGGCCCGTCTTTGTACCTTCCTGGTGCAGTTATGCCTGGAAAAAAAAAAGTAAAGAAAGAAAGAAAGAATCGATACATGTGGTTTTTCTTTTCTTTTCCTTTAAAAGGTCTGATATTTGTATGAGAGAGAAAAGGAGAGAGAGAGAGAGAAGTAGCTGTAGCGGATCGGTAATTAAAGAGCTATTTCGCTTACCCGTAAATGGGAGAAAAAAAAATCTCATCTCCGTTTCTCGGTTTCGTCTAACGAAAGGGTGAGCGATAACGATGACGATGAGGAGGAGGAGGAGGAGGAGGATTCGAAAACGAATTATATGCTCTCAGTGTAGTAAATGGGTTTTAGAGCATTAATTACTTTTGGGTGGAGAGAGCGGACGAGTGAAGATCATAAAGAGACATTTGGGTAGAGAGAGAGAGAGATGGAGAGAGAGATGGAGAGAGAGAGAGAGATGGAGAGAGAGAGAGAGAGAGCGAGAGAGAGAGAGAGCTGGAGAGAGAGAGAGCTGGAGAGAGAGAGAG
>QMIH01000151.1:538756-571805 GCA_003987875.1 Clarias batrachus | reverse complement strand
TTATTAATTTTTTTATTATTTTTTAAATTTTTAATTTTTTTTATTTTTTTATGTGATTAGTTTTAGTAGTAAATGCTCTGGTTTTTATGTGTTTTCAGTACTTTTGTGTTGGTGTTTTAGCCGGTGTTAGCTGACACAAACTATCGCACCATTACGGGATTGAGTTCAATTTCATTGTTCAGCGATGCCTCGGCATTCGAATTTAATTTAATCTGTTCCCAAGGCGAGTTTTTAAGGTGGAATTTCTTACGGTGGAAATTAAGGTGGCTCGGTGGTAAGGCGTTGGACTGCGCACCAGGAGGTTTTGGTTCGAGTCCCAATACAGCTGGCTTGCCAATATGGACACTTGAGCGAAGTCCCGATACAATCAAAAATTCAGGTATATTAACATACTTTCACTTTGCTTATATTACCCACAATGCAGCCTGACTGTCTGCTGACCGGTGCTGGAATTCGTCTCTGCCTGAAGTGAGCGATGCAGCGGCGCTTTCCTCCTTCATCCCAAAGCTTCCGCACATCTCTAGCCATCCGTCCTGACACTTTGCCGTCGTACGGGTTGAACGTGGAGACCCATTTCTCTCTAACTGTCCGTATAAATTTGTGAAAACATTCAAAGGCAGCATTAAAATCGTCCCTGGAGTGTAAAAGGTTGTTTCCTTTACTCGCTATATAATACTTGTGCAGCATGCAGTAGAAAGTGTGTTATCGAAGTGGTGGGTGTATGAGAGTGATATATATAGGGGATCTTTCCAGCAATCTGATGTTCAAAGTGTGTGTGTGTGTGTGTGTGTGTGTGTGTGTGTGTGTGCGTGTGTGTGTGTGTGTGTGTGTGCGTGTGTATCTAAGGGAGGAAAGTGTGTGTGATGTATAGTTGATATGAAGAGTGTGAGTGGGCTCTCTGATCACAGAGAAGTGCTGAGGGAGCAAGAGATGAAGCACAGAGGAGGCAAGAGAGAACCGTCCTCTTCCTTCTCCTTATACTGCAATTTGTTTCTTTCTCTCTCTCTCTCTCTCTCTCTCTCTCTCTCTCTCTCTCTCTCTCTCTCTCCCCGTTTCTCGGCTCCCTCTCGGCTGAGTGATGGCATGGGGGTCTCAATATAACTGCAAAGTAGGACTCTGGTCTCCGATGGTAAAACATCAATGCGAAGAAAGAAAGAAAGAAAGAAAAAAAAGTCGCAGTCAAGCTGTTCCAGAGTTCACACATCTGCCACTCAATCTCGCAAGCAGCAGTCGAGAGGTTCAACAAACAAAGCTATATCTCGCCTGGCATGCGGCACCGAGTGAAATATTAACTCCGAGTTGAGTTACGTGCACGTCGCCAGGATTTAATACTGACATCATGCACGATGCTAGTTGGGCCGCGCTGTTCAGAGAGTCCGAGCGTTCTGTATGTTAAGCAGCGTCTCAAATTCATACCACACACACACACACACACACGGTTCTGGTGATTTCGGCTTCAGTGAGGAGCGACGACACTGCAGCGTCTGACTCTTTGATTCAAAAACGATGTCTCATACTGAACACTTTATGCTTATATTTGTAAGGTCCATGTTAAGTTTAATATTAATAACTAAGACATTATTCATGAACAGTTATCAAAGCGTCCTCTCTTTAAATCCATAAACCACGCGGAGAACATCAGAGATGATGTTCAAAGCCCAGTATTCTTCATACACTACCACAGCCATGTCTCCTTTAAAGGACATCGTCTTTGTCCCATACACACACGCACACACACATCATGGGTACACAGCTCTGACTGAGGAGCAACCACTTTCAAGCGTTCAAGTCAAAGCAGGACTTTTGATTGTGCAGAGTAACAGATTTAACACATTTCTGAGAGTAAAAACTCCCTTTATTTCTCTCACCAGAGCTTGGACAGCACCAGGGTAGAACGTTTTCTCAGTACATTGGAGTCGTGCGTCACGTCTGAAACGCCGCCTTCCAGGAACTCCTTTAATGGAAATGGCTTGGAGCGAGGTCAAATTCAAATTCAAATTTTATTTAACGAGCGTCCGTGACCTTAGAGATATAAAAACCATTAGGAAGAAATAAATAGTGGAATAAAATAGGAATAAGGTTAGCTATAGAACATAGCTTGTAGAAAATAGAACAAAATATAGAAATATTTCAAAAATATATAAGAATTTTTTTTTAAAACGTATCTATAAAACTGATATATAAGAAATTCAAAAAACTATTAAAAAACGTATCTGTACAAATGGACAAAATAGAGATGCATTTAAATGGAAATACAGTGGAACCTTGGATTGCGAGTAATGTGGTTTACGAGTGTTCCACAAAATGAGCAAAGATTTTTAATGAATTTTTAATCGGAAACCGAGCAAGTATTAGTTTACGAGCGGCGAGTATCATCTATCACGCATGCGACTCTTATTTTGACACAGAGCGTCACTCTCTCACCTTCCCTCCCCACCCCTAATTTGTTTTATTTTCATTTTATAGATTGTATTAATTATTTTTATGTATTTATTATTTGGGGCTGTGGAACGAATAATTTGAGTTTTCATTATTTCCTATGGGAAATGATGATTTTGTTTATGAGTTTTTTTTTGGAACACGAGCCCACTTCCGGAACGAATTATGCTCGTAATCCAAGGTTCCACTAATAAATGGAAATGTTTGGGGTGTGTGAGACCCTGTGCATGAGTGTACAGATGAGTAATGTTCGTTTCTGTGCAGTGTATTTCTGGTCAGGACTGTACAGGGGGTTGTGACTCGTCCCATGTGACCGTGATTCTGTGTCTGTTCCAGTGATCAAGCGTTCCACACAATGAATGTTCGCGGGAACGACTGCAGCGAGCTCCGAGCCACCGGGATCGTCGCTCACCTCCTTTAAAACGTTTGCACCGTTTAAGTGTTTTACTGCGGCTGAGCGTCTCATCACCGTACTGTGCTTCTGTAAATGTCAATCGCTTTTACGCCGTCACTCAGCAGAAACCTCATGACGAGTCACAGCTTGACGTGTATTTGTAATTCGGTTGCGACGTCGTCTACCCTGCTTCTCTTCGCTTCAAAAACGAGTCGGCCCACGGTGCCGTCAGCATGCGTTCAGAATCTGCGTGATTTTCCGCAACGTTGGTAACATATACGGGTGGCTGGAACAGATTATCTGCATTTACGGTACATTATTTCTTTTGGGAAAATGCATATTATGATCTGAATTTTCACCTCAAGAAGCCGCCTCCGGGAACAAATTCGATTCGTATGCCGAGATTTGCAGCATTGTGTTCAACATTATTATAATAACATGTTGTTTGTCACTTTGGTCGACATCATTTCATGAAAATACAAAAAGAACCGGAACGCAACACTGCGTACTGTGGTTGGTCCATCGGGTAGCATTGGCTTCTTCTTCTACACTTCCTTCTGCGTTCTCTGATTCAGTGCTCGTCCTGACCGTCTCCTCTGATGTCTTCTCTCGTTTCTGCGTTGCAGTAATTTCATAAAACGTAACTATCTGCGAAGGGATTTATCACAGAGTGGCATAGAAACCCAACCGCCAACTAGTGGTTTGTCAGTGAAATTGAAGAGCAAAACACACACACCACCGCACAGGTACGCTAACAACACCGTAGACCAGATGCGGCTTCAGCTCTGAAGCATAAATCAGGATTTAGACAACTCACGCAGTAATACTTTAGCAATATATTAGACTCTTTATTCCTGCTTATTAGATTTGCTTCAGTGCTTACTTTTCATTTTTAAATTCTCTTATCAGGATTAAAAGCAAAAGGTTTATCTTTAAAGCACTAATTAAGAAAAAAAAAAATTGAGGGAACTCAAAAACAACCTTGCATCCCCGAACGGTTGGACGTGCTAGCGAACTGGATCATTTTTGCGGGTTTATTCCCAAGCAAATATTGTACAGATTTAAAAGGTACTGTAGGTTCAAAGTTTTTTTTTTTTCTATTTCTTTCCTATATATCGATTTAGACTTTTCACTAGAGACCAAACACTCTTCCCCATGCCAACTAGACAGCAGCAGGACTGTGATTATGATTACGATTTCCTTGGATGGTGATGCATCATGAGAAGCACATAATCTGTTCTTCTATCTCCAGCAGTCCCCTGCCCTCCAGTCTGTAGCCATAATTCACTAACCGTCTCTGGCCGTGCCTTAGGACTATTAACGTCTGGAACATTAGCGCATGTGCCCATAATTTTTGTAAATTGTGCAGGCTTGGGCATTTTTTAAACATTTCCCACAGAGGAATAGCAGCAGCAGTGGCAGCTCAGAGGGTGCCATGTTGGATTTGTTTTACTCTGCTTCCAGGAAGATGATTAGGCATCCATGCACTGACTCTGATCTCCAAACTGTGTCCCCCCCCCCCCTAACACACACACACATTTTTGATTAGATTCTTGTAACGATGTACTAATGTGCAAAATGGACTGGAGCAGGAGTCGTGCCATGCTTATGTGGTGTGTGAATTGTTATATGATTTTCTTCCAGGTTGTCCTGCGTCAGTAACCTGCGTCACGGCGATAAATACAGCCAATAAATACATTGTCAACGTAATGAGCATCGGAGTATCTAGCCTGTGCAGTTCGGCGTCTCGGAGGGGTTTGTAAATTTGATAGTCCTCTCTCTCTACAATAAAATAATTTCCATTAGTATGAACTTGTGTGTAACTGATTAGAGCTAGGAGTAGTGCAATCCCTGCGCTCATGTTCCACAAGTTTTTCTTTGAGGAGCGTACAGCTCATCTCTCGAAGCACAGCCTTGGGAGAGGCATCCTTATCGGAGATACTCCCTTATTAGTGCCAGCTCAGGAACGGTGCCAAGAAAGCAGTAAGAGGAAAGCTGCTGCCTCCTCCTTCTCTCTGCGCCTTCGGTGACGAGCCAGATCTGTGTGTTGACTTCACAGAGAGGTGGTGTGTGCCTTTTTGACCCTAACAGGTTCTGGATCTGTGGGCAAATTTGGAGCAGGCTCGGGGGAAATTGGCTGGATTTGGAGCGTCCAGGGTCAAGGAGATAGAAGCAGATAAAAACGAAAGAATAAAGGCTTCATTTGTCACAAGAACCCTACAGTAGGTTTAGAAGATCCTCAGTCATCCAGGTGAGGTTAGCTGGGAGTTGAGTCATGTCAACTGGACTTCTTTCTTGTTAGGCGGAAATGTTTCACCACTCATCCAAGTAGCTTCTTCGCTCTGAAATGTTTCTACCTAACAAGAAAGAACTCCAGGTGACATGACTCAACTTCCAGATAAGTTTAGTCTAGTTTTTTTTTTTTTTTTGCTTTTCTTTTTACATCCCAATGTCCTCTGCTCTCACTGGTTTTCGGTTCATCATTCATTATAAGCCTTTGTAGTTTTAATCCAGGTGTTTCAAAGCACTCAGGGCTATATACGTGTTACTTCCGGTCAGTGGTTCTCAACCCTGGCCCTGCAGGACCCCCCTGGCCTGTACAATTTAGGGTATTTTTACATTAGGCATGATTTGATCCGTACCGTGATCAGGAACAATTTGTCCCTCTCCCCACCACTTGCGCCGCCCTCACGCATATATCAGTGCATATTTCCACCCTCCGGTACAGCAGGTGGCAGCATGCACCTACTTGGTTTGTGAGTTACCATTAAGCACAAGACAAGAAGAGACCAAGAAAGTTGAATTTAAATGCCTTATATCATTATTGATATTTCAAGAGAAATATCAAGAGCAAATCTTTTTCCATGCCTTCCTACTTTATCAGCTATGGATTTGTAGGTCAGAGGAGGAGACTGAAGATCTCTGAGATTTCAGATGAGGCAGACGGACCGGATGATGTCACTACTAAACAGTGATCTACTTCCGATCTCGCGTATGACTAGCGTACTCTGTTTCGTTCCGCTTTTTGGGTACATGGAAGAATAGTGTCCTTACTGATGATGAGTGTCCTTAGTGTCCTTACTTACTGAGAATGAACCAGACTTTGGAGTCTGGGGAATTACTAGTTTAGGTGGTTTAAAGGAACTCAGCCGTATTAGAAATACTGGTGTAATGCTTTGGATTAGTGAGTGGACAATATTTGAGAAGACAATGGCCAGATTGTGGGGGTACAGTACTGGCTGGAGAGGTGGCCAGGTTTGCAGGAGGACTAGCAGATCTGTTGGCTAAGTTTGCATGGGTGAGTGGGCAAGTTTGGAGCAGTGACTGGTCGGACTGGAGTCCTAGTGGTTAGGATTAGAGGAATGATTGGGCAGGTTTAGCGCAGGGACTGGGCAGTTTGTGGTGGTAGTGGCTGGGTTTGCATGGGTAGGTTGCCAGGTTTGCAGCAGGGGCTGGCAGATTGGAGTAGTAGTGGCTGAGTTTGGAGCAAGGAATGAGCAGGTTGTGGTGGTAACAGCTGGGTTTGGAGAAGGGCAGGTTTAAAGTTGGCTGGGATTAGAGCCCAGGCTGTCATTTTTGCAGCAGATTGGGGTGGTAGTATATTATATAGGTTTGAAAGAGTTTGCTCGGACAGATTTAGGCCAGCCAGTGAACAGATTGGGGAAATTGTGGTTAGGTTTGGAGGGGTGGGTTGGCACAGGTGGAACAGGCAATTGGCAGACTGGGGTGGAACTAGCTGGGTTTGGCTCAGCTGTTGTTAGGAGTAGGTGTGGAGCTTGGCTTGAATCAGTCAAGTTCGTGGCTGAACTCTAGAAGGCTGTTTTTTTTCTCAGTCAGTAAAGCAACTTGCACAAGATGGGGGCAGTACCTCTGGGGTTCAAACTCATGAAATGTTAACTTCCATTGACCCTTTCTCTCAGGCAGCAATCACTTCTTCTATCTTTGTCTTCTTCGTCTACTTTTACTCATTAGTGCAGTTTCTCTTTTCCTCCCCCTCTCACAAGTCCACCTCTCGGTCTCTCCATCTGTCTTTCCCTGTCCCTGTCTCTATCTCTCTTGCTCGGTTTCTCTTCTCTATATTCTCCCGCTACCTAATGTCTCTCTCTTTCTCCACGCTCTCTGTCTCCCCTTCTGTCTCTCGCGCTCTCTCCTTCCCCCAGGCAAGGCCTCGGGCATCCAGTGCACACATCCGTCACTGCACCAAGCTAGCTGTCAGACAGAGAGAGAAAGATTGGTTAGCTGTTGTTTAGAGCTAATGTCGATCGAGCAGACAGGCCCTGGTGAAAAGCCCTCGTTAGTCAGCAGTAAAGTGAAGGGAGAATGGCATTCAGAGCAATGGAGGGTGAAGAGAGAGAGAGAGAGAGAGAGAGAGAGAGAGAAAGAAAGAGAGAAAGATGGACAGAGCTCAAAACATTTACAGCATCTGGTATGTCGCGAGCCACAAAAGTGATGAAGCTCGGGTTCATTTGATTGGATTTCCGCCTTCAAGCAGCATGTAGCAATCTTCAGAGATCATCTAAATTTCGATGATGAAAATTGTTCTTCTTGATATATTGTGAGGGTCTTTGCACACCCTCCTTCTTCCTCTGTCTGTTTCTTTCTCTTTTCCTGTCAGGTTTATCTTTGCAGTAACAAGTTATGTAAAAAAAAAAAAAAAAGGATCCTGAGGAGCTGAAAATATGTCTTGTTAGCTACTTACTTGTCTACCTCATGTGAGTTTGTTCTGAATGTGACATTTGTGTCATGTACAGCAACTTTCTATTATTTAATATTTAATTTCACCTCCCTGTCAATGCTCATCGATTGCATATCAGGTTTGTAAATTGCTTCACCACTCATTGCAGTAGATTATGGTTATAGAAACAGTTAATGTCATGGAAATACCGTGTATTAGATAAGAGTACCTTCGTTCCTCCAAAGGGATTGACCAGATTCTGACAATGTAACGCCACATCACGTGCACTACCTGTCATCGCTATTCGGTATTCCCTGACAAAAGAATCCCATTTCTCTCTCTCTCTCTCTCTCTCTCTCTCTCTCTCTGTCCAGGTGTTATGTAGATGACAAGGTGTCCAAAGTGGCCTGGCTTAACCGTTCCAACATCATCTTCGCCAGCGAGGACAAGTGGTCCCTGGACCCCCGTGTGGACCTGGTGACAAAGGGTCAGCTTGAGTACAGCCTGCGCATTCAGAAGGTGGATGTATACGATGAAGGGCCCTACACCTGCTCGATCCAGACCAAGCAGCAGTCCAAGACCTCCCAGGTTTACCTCATTGTACAAGGTGAGCTCAGATCACGGACAAGGGATTTGGGATTGACAACCTGTCAGTTTGCTGACAGCTCGGAGGCACTTGGCATCACACTACTGTGGTCTAAGTACCTTAAAGCCAACCACCTCGGGCAAGGACTCACCTTATAGACATCAAGGACTCTGTCTTCCAACCTGTCAAACAGGCAGAGATTTAAATATGTCTGTGAGAAGGATGAGGATGAGTGGCAAAGTTTATGGACAGGGTCATGGCGTGATCTGATCACGGAGTAGTGCCGTTATTCTTTTTTTTTTTCCTTTTGTTTAGTTTTTTTCTTTTGCACTATGCATTATATAAATAAGATCAGCGTCAGTCTTCATGTGGGATTTGTGAAAATATGCAGATAAGCGTTATCACGGATGATGGAAGGATTAAATTGTTTGCACCAGGCATAATACAACAAATATTTATCATTTGTTTGGGGAATTTGCATTCTGGCTTTTTGCTTATTTCATTATTCGATGTTATAATTATCCTAGTGCTAGAAGGCAATGCTGATTATAATCGACTCTGTCCTTAACCTCGACCTTTTAGGCAATCAAAATGTAGCATTTGTAGGAAAAGTAATCTTGAAGGCTACTTACAGATGCTATTGTAAGTGTTTTCAAATTTGGTCTCTCACCAAGGTGACACATATTCAGCACCCCTGCTAGAGCGCGGCAAATAAAGGTTAAAGTTAATCCCTGTTTAGACCATAGGCTATATAAAAAGAGATAATCAAACCCTCCGTGACATCGCCCATAGGTTTTATGTAGAGGTTTTGAAGCTCAAATGTGGGAACTCTGGTCATCGCCATCTTGGCAGGACATGACTCCACCTAAACCCTGGTTAATCTATAAATGGCCAAATTGGCAGAACGAACAGAGCCTGGCTGTTGGATGGAACCCACCTAACTAACTCAGTCACCACCCACAAGATAGTGAGCTAGGCTTTAGCTTAGCTAAAATGCTATGATATAATACTATGGTCTTGAACACCATCATCCTACCTTGTCAACTCCTACATTTCTTGTGGTACGTTAAACTGCAACAATTCCACTTGGCTGGTTAGTTAAAATGACGCATAGCGTGTTTGATACTTGTAATGCAGCTGGCAATATAATTGGCCACACCCCTTTAATTATGCATAGTTGTATTGCTTAATGTCATTTTAACTGATGAGGTAAAAAAAAATAAACATGTTTTTTTTTATTCTGGTGTAAAATTATGCCCTTTAACACTATCTCTGTGGGGACTGACTCGCTTTTGGAGCCAGCCCCTAGTGGATGTTCGAGAAACTGCACATTTTTGGACTCATTACTGTATTTACTTTTTTGCCTACGAAGGGAGTTGGAAGGTTGAGTAATGCAACTATTTTCATCCAAATCCATCACATCCGTCATTTTTTGATGAGTAACAGCCCCAAGTAATATGTTTCCCATTTGAAGTTCCATCTGTATAGTATGGAAGCACTGCAGGAGGCATAAAGATACTCCGGGAATATGGATATTTGCTGTATAGGGTATAGGGATGAGAATAATCATGGACCAGCCGATACAATGTTATCACGATACCTAACTGCCGTTCGTTTATAAATAAATATACTGATTTAATTTTTGTGACATTTTAGCACACAAACATATATAATTTTATATAAAAAAGTAAACATAATTGATGTACATGAATCTCTAGAACATCACCCCATTTATAAATGTAAAAATAATCTGCAGCTTTATTCTCCGTTTTGGGTCGTGTGCGCTGAGCTAATAATTTGTCTGCTCCGCTATCTCACACATCTGCCCTTTAACAAAGCCGCTAATAGGCTGTCTCTTTTACTGATGCCGATAGCGCTAAAGAGCAGAAAGGATCTATAAGAACAATTTGTGCGGCCGTTAAATCCATAGAGTCGGCGAGTCGCTTTCGCCGTCCGTGCGTATTGTTTTTAAACGCTCTCAGCTTGATTTCGGAGTCGCATTCATTTCACGTTGATTAGACCCGGTTTTCAACATGCTTTGAGGCTGATTTTTTGTTGTTGTTGTTGTTGTTGTTATCATTGTGAAAAAGAAATAATAGTCATTTTTAGACACAAAAGAAACAGAAAAATGGTGGGATAATTACAAATTTATGAAAGCTTTCTTTTGGGCGTCGCATATTCTCCTCGCGTATGAAGAGCGTTTCAGAATGAGGTCTTAAAGTTTCATTCAAATATTTTATAGATAGAAAAAGGTTTAGATATTTGTTCAAGTGTTCATCCTGATCCTTTGTTTGTTTGTTTGTTTTTTTAATGGTGTTACTGTAGACGTTTTCTGCGCAGGATTTTGCCCTTGGTTACTGGATGCATTGTTTTTCTTCCCGGGTGCCGGGGCAGGTTGAGATGTTTTTGGCGAAGCGCTGGAGAGATTTATGCCTGCTCTCTCTGGAGAGGCTAAAAAAGTGACCGGTATCATTTCGTAAGCAGGAATGTCTTCATTAGCCTTTTAGTCTTGTATCGTATAGCACTATGCTCCCCAAAACCAGACGTCTTTGCTCAATTAAAAGCAATTCTGGGCCTCCGAGTGTCGCAGTGGTTAAAGCGCTCGCCCTATCATCCGGAGATCGTGGGTTCGAATCCTGGGTGATGCTGTAACCTCTCGCAGCCGGAGGTCTAGAGAGAGCTGATTGGCCGAGCTCTCTCAGAGGGGAGGGATGAGAGGTACATAGTGCTCCCGCATTAATCACGGCTCTACAGCCAGTCAGGGGCGTCTGTGAGCTCACGCAACGGAGGGAGCGGATAGCGCTGTCCTCCGAGTGTGTTACGCCGCCCCCAACGGTGCGCGAGCGAGCAGTTCGAAAAGATGCGGTTGGCTGGCGTCACGTGGTTCGGAGGAAACACGTGATAGTCTTCGGCCCTCCCGGCTGAGTGGTAGTAGTAGCCTTAATGTGGGAGCCCCCTAGTGGGAGGAATTGGACACGACTAAATTAGGGAGAAAATCGGGGAAAAATCCCAAAAAAAAAAAAAGCAATTCTGTTGCACTTGCAAATTTCCCCCAGCTATCCTGCATTCTTTAGACAAATGTTTGGCAAAGTTCATTTATTTATACATTTTTTATATATAAAAGATGCTTGACGGAAGAAAGAGCGCGTGAGCGGTTTTCATCTTGTGCGACAAACGAATAGTGAGTTATTCTCTTGGAGTGCCGTTTCTTTATTGTGGAAAGTGAAGGTTCATGGACCACACACACACACACACACACACACACACACAGCTTATTGAAAGCATCACATCACCCTCACAACAGCTCCACGACGGTTTCTGCAATACCAGGAAGCCATTCAGGTTTAGAGGAATATAAGATACAAGCAAGTTATCGAATCGTGTGATTTCTGTTCCACGGAGAGCACACTCTCAGCTGTATTTCTTTCATTTCAAGGCAGTGCTTGTCTTAATGTCTGAATCGCTGTGATCTCAGCAAGGCAAACCTCAAGTCTGTTTTTTTTTTTTTTGCTCCCACAGGCCAACGTTACAGATTTTTGCCAGCACCGTATGGGTTCTCCACAGGCTCGTTTTTTCCCCTGGTTTTAAACCCATGGTGTAGAGCTCGGCGTGTTTTCTTCCACGCCTCAAAGTCACTGCCTAGCACGACGCTGGAGGGTGTCTAGCTCACCCACTGTTCTGCCTTATGGCAATGTGTGTATTCTTCCTGTGATGGTGTAATCAGATCTAATCTGAGGGTGCGACTGGCCTCATCAAGCAGCAGCGGCGGGTTAAAAATAATTCCCATGGAAAGGAAGGAACGAAGGATTGGACGAAAAGAGGGGAAGACTTTTTTTTTTTTTATTCATGGGTGAAGAAATATCTTCAGTGATTGAAGTAATTAATTTTGTTTAATGGAATTAGTTTTTACTTTTTTTTTTTCTTCTTCTTCTTTTCGTGGCCAAGGTACAGTATGAGCTTAGCAGTGGAAAAAAAGAAATGCTGTTAAAAATTGTGTTAAAATCTTAATTAAAATTGGATTCGTCTGGTATTAAAAGGTTATAATGAGGTTTTATGATGTGTACCTTCATTTACTTTCGGTATTATCAGATTAAAATCATGCTCATAGACCAACCAGGTTTGATGGTTAATAATTTGAATGATGTGAGCCTGGTGTGTATTCTGTTCCTCAGCTCCATATCCTGACATATAAAGATAATTTACATAATAACTTACTTAGTTTTATACTGTGTATAGCCAGTTGTGTCAGTATCCCAGTACCGAGACATTGTTTCTTGGACTTACGAACAAATTGGACTTACGAACAGAACTCGTTCGTATGTAGGAGACTTACCGTACTGTACTCGTCTCTCAGCAATGGCCTTTATGTACCATGACTTAAAACATTTCCAGACTATTATGGACAAATCATTGTTTTGCTGAACAAGTTGCTACACATGACTATGTACCCCATTTTAATCAAACACACTTCCCCCGAGTTTTAATACACACTCCATTTCTCCATTATCTTCTCCCTGCATACATGTTGCACACAGGTGATCGTTTCTCATCCCAAAGTAATTAAAGTTGCATAATTAATACACTCATTATGACCCCTGTGACCTGCGCACTCTATCTCATTCCAGAGTTCTGGAAAAAAAAACGGGGGGAAAAAAGTGCCTGCTGCATCCAAATTAAGCGTTCCTACTCTTCACGGTGTAAATGATCGCGCTCGGAAAGCATCTAAAATCGCACGCTGTGAAAAGAGAGACCAATCAAAGCTAAGTGGTTTCTTGGAGTTCGGATTAATCACAGGAGTGTCATAGAGAAAGATCTTTCGAGTGTGAGTTGTAAAATTGCGCATATCTATCTCTCTTGGAGGGGAAAGTTTGGCTCGGATATGATGGCTAGGAATATGATGTCCCTCATTTGTAACCGTAATTTAATCACGTGACCGACGTTAGAATTAGTCAAAGATCTCGGAGGGAACAAATCGGTCACCCTCACTCTCTCATCGTTCTCTAGAGCGTTCATCCTGTAGCTAGGGTCTCAGGGAGGGTGGAGCCTGTCCCAGTGGACTCGGGGTACTGGGCAGGATGGGGAGCCAGTCCATCACAGGGCACAATGCCTGCATGTCTTTGGTGTACAGGAGGAAACCGAAAAAACCCGAGGTGGGAATCGAACCCTCGGTTTAGTGGGAGTGACTATGCGGGAAAAAAAAACAAGATGTAATATTAATAATGAAATCAGTGGATAGTATACTGTATATAATTTGGCCCAGATTACTCTGCACAAGTGTAAATGATTGTCATGGAAAAAGACTATCCTGTGTCGGAAAACTTGAACGTCCTCTGACTGACACTGGAGACTCCTTCCAATCTTATTTTATTTTATTTTTTTATGTATTTAGTTAATCACAGTAATAGTCTGTGATTAATCACGATTCATCACAATTTTAAAATACTCAGATTTACTTGTATTATAAACGTGCAATGAAATGCATGACACACTGGTTAGAGGAAACCGATTAAACGGTCTTATAATATCTAAAGAATTAAACAAATGCTAAAATGCAGGGGTATTAAGGGGTGTGGCAACCCACCAACAGCGGGGCTCAAACTCGGATCCTCAGATCCGAAAAATCAAACTTGCCGTTCAGCACCTGGTGACGTTTCCCTCAGTCGTCTTATTGTTCACGCTAACCGTGCCGTACCGGTAAGCGCGCTGCCATTATGGGAAGCCATTAGGGTCAAGCTTGTTCGAATGATCAATTTGCATAAAAAAAGATTTCTAGATTAATGACATGCATTAACGCGTTACTATCGACCGCCGTAATTTGGATCCAATTTCGCGAAACGCTAACGTGTTTGCTATTTTAAAACATTCTGGCCTGTCGTCGTGTCGTGTCGGTCGTCCCCTGCTGGTCTCATGAGCTCACCCAGTAAAAAGGACGTAATGGTGCCATTAAAATAATCATCAGGTTCACAGTTTCTGCTATCACTCACTCGTAATTTGCTGACTACAGTGTGGAAGCAGGAAGAACGTTCCCGTAATTACATGTGATCCGGAACATGTCAGTCCTTCTCTGTGATTACAGCGGAGCGGCGTTAGATCGCGGAGAGCCGATATTAATAAGGTGCTTTCGCTGCCGGAATCCTTCAACCTTTTTTTTCTACCCCTGCAAATTGCAACCTATTCCTGACGGATTGCGGTGTGTTTTGACGTCTCAAAAGACCACGGAGTAACTGATTGCGGGCGTTTAAAACCCGGCCACGTTCAGCCTCATTGTTTTCAGGCCCACGGAGACGTTCTTACCCCTGACGAGTGCGTTTCCGTTTCATTATAGCGGCATTATGCAAGCGTCTGAGCGCGACCTTTGCATCTTCGGGCCTGCGGGTGTCGGGCGAGATTTCTGTATAATGTTCGTGATCTCTGCCGTCCCGTATCAGCATTGGAAATGCGCAGAGCGGTCGCGCGGTAACGTGGCGGTGGGACGGACACGATCCTCGGCTTTGCCTCGTTACCGGTTTCTGAAACACAGCAAGATGCAATTAGTCTGTCTCTTCTTCTTCTCTTGCTTTCTCCCTGCCTCCTCCCTCCCTCCCTCGCTCGCTCGCTCGCTCTCACTCTATCAGACTGTGAAGGCCTTTCATGAAGCCACACAGCGGGTTATTAAATATTTATGGCTTCTGTATTTATCCCCAAAGCACAATGTGCTGATATTTAGCAGGGAAGTGTGAAGAACCGTGCATGTGTGTGGGTGTGTGTGTGTGTATGTCTGGGTGTCTTTGTGGCCAAATGTGGAGTAAAGGTAAAGACCAAATCGTCTTGACCTTTACCGCCGTCCCAGGACAGACGCAATGGCACCGGTCAAATTGAAAGAAGAGAGAGAGAGAGAGAGAGAGAGAGAGATAAAGAAAAAAGAAAAAAAAAGACAAAGTGCAATCAGAGCTAAGAAAAGGATCTAAAAGTGTTAATCCAGCACTCTGGATTGATGGTGTCACCAGCAGCCTCGCCTGGTTTAAGCATTCCCTCCGGATTGCATCATTAGTACCTGCTCTAGCTGCTGTGACGAGGAGAACGTCGCTCTCATCAAACCGCTGGCCCTCACTTCCTGCTCCGCTAACGCTACCGGAATCGTCGGCGTCCTTTGAAGCCGGTACCCCTGTAGAATCCCTTGATGTTTTAATGATAGAAATAATCTAGCATTCTGTTTTCTCCTCGGGCCGACCAGGACGAAAAACACGTTGAAAAAGAGGCTCTTCTTTTCATCTTTTTTAATGCCCTACCAACACGAAAGCTCATGCATTTAAATGGCGAAATCCTGTAGCGCTTGCAGGTACGGACAGGCCGTGCGTTGGAGAAGAGCCCATCAGACCAAGGGCGAGAGTATTGCAATGTCCTGACAGCCTTGAAGTACTGCGAGAACATCAGCTTTGATGGATGATCCAGTCTCTCTGACAGCGTGCATGCAAATGTCCGGAGCTTTTCAGAACGGCCTCATCTAAAAGAGTATGTTCAGATCTACCAGGATGTAGACCGGACAGATTCCGCACCGTAACATGTTCTCTGTGTCAGATTCGATGATGGAGATCCTCCACCCATAGACGTGTGAATAACAGAAGCTGTATGTCCTGATTGGATCATCACTCATGCCTGAATACATATTTCATTGGTCTGTACTTTGCTTGAGTCTAAATCGTAGTGAATACTTTTAACTTCTGTCCCACTCGCGCAACAAATATCGATACGTTCTATTTCACCACGTTTGTGCATGGCGTCGGATTTAAGGCACTAATGTTGCCACCTGCTGGCGATTTCATGTAATCGCATGTTTTTGCCTTCCCTCTGTAAAACACGCAATCATGTAGCAGGTGTTTAAAATCAGTAGCGGAGCTGGTTTCACAAGATAGAAAAGAAAGTGACGGTTATGAAGGAGACAAAGAGCATGAGAGACACAGAGAGAGAGAGAGACGTACTATGATTTAAAGGCCTCTGTGTGACAATTAGTGATTTCGAACGGATATTAAATGTGAGTCGTCTCAGGGAATTCAATTCAGTTGAATTCAGTTTTTACGTTAAAACCAAGCRCACCATTGTTTTTCTTGTGAAATTCCCAATCAGTTTGATGTGTCACATGACCCTCTTCCTATTGAAAAAACAAAAGTTGGATCCAAGATGGCCGACTTCCAAATGGCCACCATGGTCACCACCCATCTTGAAAAGTTGGCCCCCTCACATATACTAATGTGCCACAAACAGGACGTTGATATCACCAACCATTCCCATTTTATTAAGGCGTATCCATATAAATGGCCCACCCTGTATAACAACATCATGTGTGTTATGCAGCTGAAAGTTCAGTATAACAGAAGTTCTTTAAATTAACATGGAGTCCCGTTCAGCTCAGGGATGAGTCAGCAGGTGCAGAGGGCAGATGGGGGTCTGGATCACTGGGAGCTCAGGAGCAGCATGTGTAGCTCCAAACCAACATGAAGAAGAATCCAGCTGGAGCTGGTCCTTCTCTGGATGCCTCAGGGTCCTCACAGGGTCGGCCTCGGTCATCTGAAGCTGGCACAATCTCCAGATGCCTCGGGATGGGTAGAGAAATAAAGAGAAGGGAAAGAATTAGCGTAGTTGCCATTGAGGATAGATGTACTGCAGTATGAGGTTATGGGATGAATTACTGTATGTGTATGCCAGATTATAGAGATGCGTCTTGAGTCTAATTTTAAACTGGGAAACTGTGTCTGAGCCCCGAACACTATCAGGAAGGCTATTCCAAAACTTTGGAGCTAAATATGAAAAAGCCCTACCTCCTTTTGTAGATTTTGATATTCTGGGAACTACAGTACCAGACGTCTGGAGTTTTGTGATCTGATCTGTTCAGGCAGAATATTATAGGTTCTGTACAGGAATCAGTTCATCTATTTCGAGTCTCCAGGTTTCCCGAGTCATTCGTTCTTCATGTGACAGTCACATAAGTTTAATCAATGCAGAATTGATGAATTCATCTCTCGCGTTTTTGATTTGTCCTTTCACTGTCTTTGTCAAAAAGTAAACAAACTACATAATAAAAGAATCCAAGCCTAAGGGCTAATCGTACTGTAGTCTAAAGAACCAGGGAAATAATTCATTCATCTTTTCTTTTTCTTACAACATTATATTTTTGTCTTGTTTGTTGTGTGATCAACGTTTGCACAAGTAGTAGAAGTTAGGAAAGTAACACGTGACATTTTAATGACATTTTGCTAAAATGAACGAAATGGCTCGAAAAAAGAGTTGTTCCAACAGCATCGCTTCAAACAAAGTTTGAGCGTAAGGTAGTTCTTCTGTCCATTAGCGTTTTTTGTTCATCTTCCGCCATATTTCTATTATCTGTCCAGTGAGATCAATGAGTCCAAACCAGGGGTCTTAAACTCAGTTCCTGGAGGGCCGCAGCCCAAAAGGGGTTTTGTTCCAACCCTGCTCCAACATACATACCATGTCGTTTTCAAATAAGCCTTAATGACCTGTTTAGTTGGATCAGGTGTTTTTAATTATGCTTGGAACAAAACACTGTGGGGCTGCGACCCTCCAGGAACTGAGTTTGAGACCCCTGGTCCAAAGAATCTCAATTTTTCAATGACAGGGCAGTGGATTCCCAGTGATCTAACTAAGGGCAGGTCTTACAGGTGAACCTTCTAGCTGAATGGCTAGGTAACTAGCTAGCACATGATGTACAGCATGCTGCCTTTCAGTTCATTTGAAGTAAGCTTGCTAAATTCCGCCATGCGAGATTGCGAAATGATGAAAAAAATGAAAATTTGCACTTTTCTGTCAATAATTCTTTCTGCAGCGATGTTAGCATAAACAGACAATGCGGAAGGTTGTAATGGCTTTTCTTTTATCGAATGAGGTCAGGAATGTGGAGTTAGGTGTGCCGTCTTTTAGTCAGTATGCTCCGGTCAGGAGTAATTGCAGGTGACCGTGTCCTGGAATTCGAGCGTGTTGCGTGCTTTCCAAAGCCTCCACTCTTTATCCAAAGCAGAAAGGAAATGATGCGTCTGAGATGGAGCAGATTCCTTAATAAAAGCGGTCAGAATGACAGTTGTGAACTTTTCACGAAGCTCTCTTCCAATGAATAGGTCCACATGAGACGAGAGGTGTACATCTGAGAGTCTGCCTTCAATTTGGCCAAAAGTAAGTCGGAAAACTTAGAGGATGGCCTTTATGCGTCCCTGAGCTTCACCTGACGTGTTACCTCTATAGCGTTTAAGCATGCTTGTTAGGCAAGATCTCGCCGCTTCGGTGTCCTGACGTCTGTTGAAATGAGCTATCACCTTCAGTCTGAAAAGCCCCGTCTCTCGAACTACGTCAGACAAAATCTATCAATTTTTAATGGCCTGGACTTGGGAGATGGGGGGGTGAGTACGTGCAGTGTGTGCAGGACGTTTATTCATAAAATTGAGAACACAATCCAGATCTCAATGTCAACCCGTATTAGCCTGGGAGACACTAATATCCAAACTAAGGCAAAATCTGCAAAGAGTATTTAAGTCAGTGCAAGACTCAGTGCACAACACAGGCTGGCTGGGCTTGCAGCGAGGTCGTGCTTTGCATTCAATGAGAAGGGTTTCATCTGGAATTCAGGGGACGGAGATCTCTGCTGGTGTGGAGGCGTAACGTCCGAAAGTTAATTGCTCACATTAATATTGATTTTTCTTTGTATTACTTTTGTTTTCCTGAACATTTTTATGTATCGGTACTTTATATTATAGCTTTGAATTCGTTTTGTTGTTGTTGTTGTTGGTGCAGCGTACTGTACGTGCCTGAGAAGCCTGCAGAAAGCAGCGGTTCAGCTCATAAATAACTGTTAGATACTTTGTGTTACAGCACCTGCAGCTGTTTTGGCATTTTGTAACTTGTTCTGATAACAGCGTCGACTAGCAGAAGACTAAATGTAAATGTAAATGAAGGGGACAGGCCTTATCTAGGGCATGCAAATGACGCCCCAGAAATCTCGCCTACTTATACAGCTGCGTCCTGAATGAAATAAGGTGGCCGTCAGAAGGTTTTGAGCTGTTCGGAACAAAGATGTAATGTGTCGCCCGGTTTAGAGTTGAGACAATGCAGCATAGCGTGTTCACGAGTTTGAACGTAGGAAGTTTGATTTGGGAATCGTAGCGGGATGTTACAGTAGACACCAGCATGGAATTTCCCAGAGATGGATTGATGTCAGTTAAAGCTCGATTTTCTTTGCCTGATATTGGAGAATTAAACACAGAGCTGCAGTGTCTCAAAGTGTCCACCGGGGACCAGATTGCAACATCTGGCATTTTATCTTCTCCCTTTGTTGTTCAGCCCACTTTCTGTGTTTGAGAGTAGCGATTTAGTTTGGTTATTTGTCTCCCTTGCTGCTGGGCGTTATTGCGGTCAGTTTGATAAGTTCAAACGGTTCATACTTTTTAAAATTATTTAGGTAAAAATGTTAAATTCTCTAACATTGCCAAATACCTTGAAAATATACAAAGCGCAACTGTAAAGTACTTGCAAAATACTCTCATTTTACTAGATTCTTTCTTTTTCTTCTTCTTCTTCCTGTGAGTTTATGTGTGGTGCTGTGCAATACCGCCACCTACTGGAATGGAGTGTAGAGCAGAAGATGGAGAAGGGATGGGAAAGAATAAAAAATATTTATTGCTTTGTGCAAGACATGACATTTAACCAACCAACATAAGTTAAACAGTTTCTGAGTTGGTTTAGCACCTTAACAACTGTCATTGTTGCAAACGTGTATGTAATGTGAGAATGTGTATAAATAAAGAATAATTGATCATATACAGTACTTTCAGTAGTTTGTATGTTGAATATAGCGCATTGAGACAAAGCAGTCAATACAATTTTGTGCTATCGAATCAGATCATGTCCAAAAGTCCAATCAAATCAACAGTCTAACTACAGTATGATTCAAAATGTCATTTCTGTCGTATCTTATCATATCTTGCATATGAACCCGACTCTCAAAACACTTCCCCCTCCTCGATCCTGATGTAACTTTTTGAACTTGAGCCACACGCTGCGCTGCGCTGCGCCGCGTACGGCTGAGCGCGACGACCGTTGGAAACGCTGGCACGGTCGATATGGCACTCGGCGCGTATAAACATTACCGCCGCTGATCTCTGTGCAGCCAGGCCTCGGTGGTAAACATCCAGCGCTGATTTGGATCCACCACTGAGATGATGTACATGCAGTATTCATTACCCATCATGCCCTCTTGCTCACTAAAGCGAAGAGATAATGGCCCTGATGGCTGCGGAGCGAGCCGAGCATTAGTCCCTTTTGATGTCTAGCTCTCATCATGGATAAATATTTATGCGGGTACTTCCCGCCCAAAATGACCTTGTGAACATGGACACATCATTCCCGTTCATTATGATAGCAGTGTAGTGAAGCAGATCATCAGTGTAATGTGATAGTTCTGACCCCTCTACTGTTGTAAACAGCCTCGCTGTGCGGAGAGATGATTGCTGAATAGTAAGAGGTGAGGGTTGTTACTTTGTGCGGGGAAATGGATCGGGATGGATTCCCAGTCTCCTGCCTCGCCGCGCTATGCTGGGAAACGAGGATATATCGAGGCAGTCGAGGTGAAGGAAGCTAAAAGTACTTGTTTAATCCTTGGGAGATTTTCCCAAAGATGTTTGAGGGATCGTTTCCTAATCAAGGCATCTAGGTTAATTCTAAACTTTACTAGAAAACTAAACTGTTGGACCTTGAAGACCATGATTTCATGTGAAGGCCAGCTTTAGATCATTCTCAACTAAGGTTGAACCAGGAACAACTGCAGATATAAAAACTGAAACTGACAGTGACTTGGACCCGGAAAGTTGTGCCTCAGCAGTCGAGGATCTGGCTAGTTGATCAGAGTTTGTTTTTGCACAATTACTATACACTATCCTTTTCTTTTATTGACCCAGTGCCACAAAGTTCTCTACAAGCAAGCGCCGGCTAAGAAGGCAAGCACAATATTTTACTACAGACAGAGGATGTTACAACTTCTACCAGTCCTGCAAAACAAATCGAACCCGAGCATACATACTGAAAGATTACTTTACGGATAGCCTGAAATCAAACAACCCTTTTTTTTAACTTCTAATTGTTTGGGTTTTTTTTCCAACTCCGTTGTTAATCAGTGTAAATGAAAGCCCTTTTTTGTAGCAGCAGAATGCAAGCCGAAATTATGTGGTAATTGGTAAGACAGAGGCAGCAAAGTGGCTCAGTGATAAACAGTGACCTCCATAGTCTGGAGTTCAGAACCTGCGTCAGATCGATGTGTGTCTGGAGTCTGCATGTTCTTCCCATTTTTGGTGGGTTTCCTCAAGGTTCTTCGGGTTCCTCCAACAGTCCGAAGACAGTCAGTCAGACCTGGTGTAAGATTGGAGTTTCAGAATTGCCCGTAGTGTATGATGGCATTCCTTTGGTGTTCCTTGGAATAGGCTCCATTCCCGTGACCCTACGTTCCTATGTATGGTTAAGACGAGGGCCATCAACTGGTTCACCATGTTCCAGCAATTTTTATTTTGTATCATTTGTTTGTGGGTTGGCGGCACGGTGGTGTAGTGGTTAGCACTGTCGCCTTGCACCGCCAGGGTCCGGGTTCGATTCCCGTCTCTGTGTGCATGGAGTTTGCATGTTCTCCTCGTGCTTGGTGGGTTTCCTCCGGGTTCTCCGGTTTCCTCCCACAGTCCAAAGACATGTAGGTTAGGCTAATTGACATCCCAAATTGCTCGCAGTGTGTGAATGAGTGAGTGTGTGTGTCTGTGTGCCCTGCGATGGATTGGCACCCTGTCCAGGGTGTACCCTGCCATGTGCCCTAAGTCTCCTGGGATAGGCTCCAGGCCCCCGTGACACTGAATACAGGATTAAGCGGTATAGATGATGAGTGAGTGAGTGTTTGTGGGTTTTTACATGGCTGGTTTGCCAGCCCTCCTTCAGGATTTGGGACCAGGAACAGCAGAGTGATTTTGCAGGGATCGAACACCCAACCCTCCAATCAGCAACCCGGAGCATCAACCACCTGAGCCACCGCTGCGCCCAGGAATTTATATCAAGAGTCTTGCGACATGCAGTCGGATAAATGGTGCAAAGGTTGTGGAGGACAGATGAATCTTGTTTTTCTCATGAGACTGTTATTGACCCCAACACATTTTTTTTTCCCCTACTTTTGATCAGCGCCGTCCAATCCCAGTCAAGGGCACGGACAGAAAACTAATTAAAACCAGATAGCCATAATCAATGTGATGTCTGAGTGTTTATCAGACCGGAAGAGAGAAAAAGATACCGAGAGATGGACAGAAAGGTGTGTGTGTGGAAAGATTCTAGGCTAGGCTCACTTAGGAATTGGTCTTTTTGAGATTCATCTCCGTCCAAGACGACATTAAACCAATTAAAGAGAGCGCTAATCAGGGTGAAAAGTGGTTGTTTGATTTTCCGGTTACGTGCTCGGTTTCAGCGTCTGATTAGCGGCGTGAGCTAACTCCCTATAAACTACGTTTCAAGTAAGGAGCTCCAAAAACTCGCACCCTATCGCAGCGTTGTCTCATGAACGTAACTGTAATTCAAACGGTAAAGGCAAATGATAACGTCTTCTTTACGCTAGTGTGAGAGAATCGAGCACTTCCGCCGTAGACTGAGCCGGGGAGAAAAAAAAAAACGAACCAAAAACAAACAAACCACGCCTACACAATCAGCAGGCCCGAAGAGCTCGCAGCATGGCATATTAGTTGTTAAGCATGTATGCGATGCCAGCGTGCGGGGCCATGCCCTGCATCAGCCCTTTTCTGCTGGAACATCTGTTCCACAGCACGGCATCGTGACAACACAACCTGACATCGAGTAGCAAGATGGTGTGTGCAGTGTGCTCTGGGAAAAGCTGATGCGTGTGAGTGTGTGTGTGTGTGAGAGAGATGCACAGCCAAATAGAGAAACAATTAGGCTTCTTGTGAAAAAGGGGCCTTGGGGTGGACGGGTAAAGAGCTCCGAGTCGTCACGGCTCCAGGTCAACTGTTTGTTTCAATCTTTACTGCACACGAGGGGACCGAGGACTGGAGCTAATGCATAATGCATGGCTAGCACAGAGAGACATGACAGAGAGAGAGAGAGAGAGAGAGAGAGAGAGAGTGCAGAACTACACTCAGTAATGACTTCCACCCGCACTCGATATTGCTCCAGAGTGCAGTGGATGACGAAATGTAACACGAGCGCTCAGCATTCCCGCAACACACCCCACAGTCCCTGCTACGGCACATCATCATATCAATCACGATCACAGGGCTGCTGATTAATTTCCTCTTATACCATGACGCTCTGACAGTAGCGACGATACCTGGATCTTACAGGTTTACATTCCTAAGATTTGTTTTATTCGTAAATCGGATATTTATGGTATTTATGGTAACAGCGAGAGAATGTCCGTCTCAATGTGTTTATTTTACATGAATACGTATTAAGATGAACGATCTCTAGTAGCACATAATGCTGCACATACTTAAAGAGAGACAAAGAAATAGAGACTCGTATTCCACACGCATTTCACAGTAACTAATGTCTGAATCTGATCCTATAAATGAAATACGTGTTTGTTATTAAGGAGTCTGAACACGTGTACGTACAGTACGCGCTATAGCTAAATACGTTATGGTTATTTTATAGGGGACGAGGGGACGTCAGTGCTGTGGAGGTATCGCAGTTCGGAATATTTTATCTTTATTACTAGTGTGATTCAATCCCTTTTATGCACGCCATCAACTCGTAATTGCTTTGGCAGTACTCCGGCAATAAAGCCGACATGCCAGTAAAACCCAGTAAACTAAAATGAACGCAGAGAGAGAGAGAGAGAGATGAACAAATCCAACCGGAATGACTTGTAATGTCAGTGTCTAGTTAATATGTAACCGTTGACCTCGTTTGTGATGAAATTCTCAAAAGTTCAAGCCTCTTTCATTGACATGGCGGTCTGTGTTCACTTCTGTCGCCCACATAGCCGACGGCGGTGCAGTGCAGCGATGCGGCAGGGCTTTAGTCTTTCACTCTGTCCGGACGTCTCCCGTGTCCAAACAGATCATCCTTCAAAATTTCAACTTTCAGCGTCATCGCGCTCGTCATCTCGCACAAAAGTCCAGCTTTGATTTGAACGCCCCTCTTGATCCAAGATCGCACGTCGCTAGCTAGCCGTAACTTAATCAATTCAACTGTGAGTGGTGCTAGAAAGGAGCGCTCGAAAACGAAACTAGCAAAAAAAATTACTGACGACAATCGTCCTAGTGAAACCAGAATCTCTATATGACGGATATATATTATTAATGTTAATGTTTCGCAGGCTTGCATCAAGTTTAATGGAATAACTAATCGCTGACTCAATTAGATCATGACATCATTATTAGAGCGTAATCTTAGCTAGGTTTTCGCTAGCAGGTTTCGCTAACAGGATAAATGACCTTCTTCAAGAAACCTATAGGAGAGACATTCAGAAAAATTGCGGAACCGTTCCGCTTCCTAACAAGCAACTGTTTGGATCAAGATGGGCGTTCAAATCAAAGCTGGACTTTTGATTTCTCGGACTAATCTCCCGCTACACTAATGCACTAATTATCCCCGTGTTTCTTCACTAGTGCTTGGATACCATTAAGGTTGACAGTTTTCTCCGTACGTCTGAGCTATGATCGGCCTGACCGCTTCACCGTTAAAACACTGGCCTCCCGGGAACTCCTTTAATGGCTCAAATATGTGGAAATGGCTTAGTGATGGCAATAACTCCCAGCCGGGTTCCCACAGACAGATACTGTATGTCTCTTCGATTTCCCAGGATCAGACGTCCCACCGGCTAAACGTTGAGTTCAGAGCGAGTACAGTCGGGGCTCCGAGCCACCTCGGGTGGGATCATTAATCACAGATGTATACAAAACGTTTGTACCGTTCAGATGTTTTACTGCGGCTACGCGTCTCATCAGCGTACTGTGCATGGAGTCTTCGATTAAAGTCGCCAATTAAATATTAATCGCCTGTGTTTTTTTTTTTAAACCTTCATTCACCAGAAATTTCATCCCCAGTCCCGGTTTGACTCGAACACCCTTCGTCGTTCTGTAACTCGATGTTGTAGAAGACACGTTTAAATGCTAAGGCAAATTCGAGCGAGAAACAGGAGCGCTGTAGTGTGTGCGTCCAGCTTTACCGAGATCACCGCTTCCCTCTCGCTCTTCTCATTATTCCTGCCTGTTTTATTAGCTCCTCAATCACCCAAACCCCCGGAATGAAAATTGAATCCCACCTGCTTCTCCAGGGTCCAACCAAAATCAAATATCACCACCACGGAGTCACACGTAGATTTTGAGGGGATTTCCGTCAAGAATTAATGACATTTTCCCGAAGAGGCCCATATGTCACGTGTCACGTTCCTGAGTAAGTGTGGCAGAAGAAGAGTCACACATTTGCATCATGAGTCACACATTTGCATCATGTTGATGCCTCTGCACATGGGCTGAAATGACATCTCAGGTGTTGCTCTGTGGAGAGGATAAAAGTGCTGTAAATAATAGTACAAATAAATAAATAAATAAATAAATAAATAAATAAACAAATAAATAAATAAAAGCTCAAATACGCATCACAAAAAAGTGCTAAAGTTAACATATGGGTAAAGAGGAAACGCTATGCCAGGATCCGCAGGGCTGCGTACGAGCTTGGCTGATAGCCGTTCACAATTTCGTCTCAAATATGTGAAGTGTTTGGACGGAAAAATAATCTAGTGACTCACCACTACATGAGTACTGTCCAGAAACATGTCTTCTTTTATATAACTGGAGCAAAGTCATAACTGGTGTGCAGTCAGTTCTCGGTTCCTTAAATGGGCATTTCTGAATTTTAAACAATTTTAAAATTCTAAAATGATTAGATATCATTTTAGATATAATTTCATTTTATAGATCTATACCTGTTTTATACTTAAAATTTCCCCTCTATCGCTGTAAGGTCCTAAAGTATTTAGTAATATTGTCCCTACAGGCGTATAAAATAAAGATTACATCACAAACACTAAAGTTCAGCAAATACAAACCTGAAACACGGTCAATATGCGTTAATTTAACACCAAAGTTAACATTTCAAAGCAAAATTTTTGAAATAATTCTGTTTGAACAGGGCTGTAGCATGTACGTAGGGCGAGAGGAAGCAAAAGACATTGAGAAAATGGTTGGATTTTTATTAAAATGTCAATAAATTTGAGTAATGGAGAAATGAAATCGGTCCTAAACTGGAGCCTTGCCTCACACCAGCATTCGTAGAAGAGATTAATTTGTATTCGCTTCATTTTTGGGCATTTTAAACCTCAAATCATATTTCATTTTTGCTCCAGATATTGCGTATAATTCTGAAATTTGTAACAGAACAACGAACCTTCTCCTAATTATTCCTTTACACACCAATTCGAATAGAATTTCATATTTCCTGATGCGCTCGCTGAATCGTTTGCGAACAGCTAATCGGAATCATTTATTTATCTGCGCAATCGTTTTGTTTCATTTTAACGAGAATTATTATAAATTAATAAGCCGCTGGTGTAGCCTTGAGGAGGACGCATGATTTATTCCTGAATAAAAAAGAAGAAAAAAAAAAAGAGAGATTTGCTTATTGTCATTGGATCTATTTTTCAGTCTCAAAGTTAAAGGATCCTTCATTATCCAGAGATGAAACGAAGCTTATTCATTTTGAAACGCCTCCGAGTTCCGCCGAGTCGGATAAATTTTTGAAGGAATTGACTTTTAAATGTGCCTTGCACTTTTTTTTCTTCTTTTTTTTTGATTGAGTCACTGTGGGCTCTGTGTGTTCTGCGGCTACTTATCACTATGTCTGTTCAGCAGTAGTTCTTCTTGAAGCGCTGGCTGAAAGATCCTGACAGTGTGAGAACCTTTTCTGTTCAGCTTTCTAGTTGGTGCCAGGAATCGAACTCTAAACCTTCTGATCAGTAGTTCAGAGCCCTGAAACCTGCGCTCAAACCTCACCAGCTTGGTATAATGATTCACTTCATCCTGATCAGAGTTCAGGTGGGAGGTGAGAATACCGGATTCTGGATACCTCATGGGATCAGTCCACACCTTGAGATGATGTAGCATGGTCCGCATGTTCTTGGAAGGTGAAAGGAAACTGAAGAACCTCAAGGAAACCCAGATCAGCATCGAGAGAACATGTATTCAACACTATTCATCAAAACTGATGTACAGAATATAAAAACTAAAAGGTATGTTCAAATGTTTCTAGACCTGCCATTTTTTTGCAGTGGTGAAATCTTAATTTTAAAAAAGCCAGCGTAGTTTTGATCTCATAACGCACTTGGATATATAGAGTAGAGGTGATGTAACTTAACGTCTATAAAATTCCCATAATGCACTGCGTTGTTTGGCTTGATTGCATTGTTTGGCTTGATTCGTGCTCGCCCTCAGCCCTCTCTGAGGAATACAGCTTGTTACTATGGCAACGTTCCTTCACACTTCTCAGACTTGTTTTTTTTTTTTCTTCTTCTTCTTTTTTCCAAATCAAAGGAACAGACGAATCGCTTTATGAAAACGGTTCTACAGTCACGGGTTCTTGACCGCTCTTCGGTTTGTTACGGGTTAACAGCTGTGCGGATGGCGTGACTCCGGTAAGGTGTGAGCCGGAATGTGAGTGTGTGCAATGGCGAGCAGAGGAGCAACCGAGACATGGTTGGTAAACGATCAGAGGAGGGGTGAAGAGACGGAGAAAGAGAATGTAGAATCAGATCCAAGAACTATAGGAGTGACAGTTTGTCAGGGTGCAGGGAGCTAGAGGGTGTAATATAAAGGGGGCGGAGACAGCAGGGGCAGAGACAGACTTACAGTAATTAAGATTGATTGGGTGTAGGAAAGAGGAGGGGCATGGCGACGGGTGGGTTTGCTGAAGTGAGTCCATGAAAAGGTTGGTTCTGCCAGTGCTGGTTCAGTCAACAGGACTGATGGAAAACTCGACAAAGATTCAACGGTCTTTTGAGAAAACTATCCTCGTCTAGCTCCGCCTCCAGGTTTAGAGTCAGAAAACAAACATTAACCAATCATCTGTAACATGACAGTGCAAAACATTATGCCCGGTGTTCTGTGGATTCCCCTTGTGCCACCTGGGTACCGGTGACCCATCAGACCTCTGGGAGTGTCCTGTGGTGTCTGGAACCATGATGTTGGCAGGGGACACTTTGGGCGCCGTGGGGAACAGGGTGAACCTTGGGTGCCCATGATCCTGTCACCACTTCACTGCTAGTAAAAATTGCCTAGAATTGTATGTCTGTATGAATGAGGATGTATTGAATATAAACGTACAGTGCTACCTCGGCATACAAACCTTAGGAATTTTCACCTTAAAAAAACCTTTAAAAAATTTTATTAGAAATTTCGGGGTTTTTTTGTTTTTTTTTGCATTTTGGGTAAGATTTAGTGAAGGCACGGCACCATGGGTCCCACGAATGTTACCGAATCAAGGAGAAAAGGGAGTCGCATTCAGTTTGTTTTTTGAAGCAGCCGGTACCGAGAGGAATCGTAAATTAAGCTTAAGTGAGGTTTAATGTCTATTTATTTCATATTTTATTTCATTTGCATGTCTTTCCTAACTGTTTTAATTGTTTTCATATGCAAAAATATGATTGTAGTGTTGGTCAGTTGGTAATATTTGTAATATCTTTTGGGCGTCTGGAACGGATTGTCTGCATTTACATTATTTCCTATGGGACACTGCGTTTCACAATACGAACGTTCACCTCAAGAACTCGCTTCCCTCCAGAACGGATTCAATTCGTATGCCGAGGTACCGCAAACAGAATGTACTGAATGTTATTAGATATCGCAATCCATATAAGCACAACAGCAATAATTACAACCACGGTGTAGTCTCAGATTATATAGATCATCACGCTTAAATGAATGATGTTCACACGGAATCGAAATACATAGAACTGGTTCTGAAATCGTCAGGTCTTATTCCTGTGTGTGCGTGTGTGTGTGTGTGTGTGTGTGTGTGTGTGTGTGTGTGTGTGTGTGTGTGTGTGCGTGTGTGTGCCCGTTGGAGGGGGCTAATGGCTGGGGAGAAATCAATCTCCGGAATGGCAGTTGCGTGTGTGTACACAGACTTGGTGACCCCACGTGACCCCACACTGATGACATCGTTCTCCATCACACCTCCGCTGTCACTCCACTTGTCTGTCTGTTTTATTCCTCAGGGGTCAGAGTCGGGGGTCAGAGCGTGTGTGTGTGTGTGTGTGTGTGTGTGTGTGTGTGTGTGTGTGTGTGTGTGGTGGGGAGGTCAGCGTGGCCCAGTGGGAGGAAACTGTCCACCTGCCTTGTGTTCCTTCTTTCACTCTCTCTCTCACTCTCTCTCACATTCTGTCCTGCTCTCTCCACTCTCTCACGTCTCTGGCTTTTCCTTTCTCTTTACTCTTTAATCAGATTTTTTATCAGCCTTTATCCTCTCTCTCTCTCTCTCATTTCTTAACCCCTTATTTATTCTTTTTATTATCGCTCTTATTCTTTTTTTCATTACCTCCAGTAATTCTCAGTCTCTCCGCCTTTATTTATTTTCAGTCTTCTTTCTTTTCTTTATTCTTCATACATATACAGTATATAATGTATCCTCCTCTCTCTCTCTCTCTCTCTCTCTCTGGGGAATTTATCTCTTTGATGTTTGCCTATTTTTTCCTTTATTCTCTCCCTAATCATGTATATCATTTTTCCATTTTTCATTCTATTATTCTCTCTCTCTCTCTCTCTCTCTCTCTCTCTCTCTCTCTCTCTCTTTCTCTCTTTCTCTCTCTCTCTCTTTCCCAGAGCCGTTCAGGGCCGTGACCGGGTTGCACTGATTAGCTTTATGTTAGCGCTAATTAGCAGTGACTCTTTAAACATTTAGGCTTAGGGGAACTTTCCTGGGTTCAAAGATCAAAGCTGGAGGGACGACAGAGAGACGTTGAGGGACGCAAGTCCCGATCAAACATGCATAAGACACTGAGGCTAATTAGCTTTAGTCCATGTGGTGTATTTAATGATTCTGTAATAAAGCCTCCAGGACATTTCCTGCAGTTTGTACCAAATTCACGATTTGTAAGATTTCAAAAAAAAAAAATATATATATATATATATATATACAGTATATATTTTGATTTGTTGCTACTGTACGTTTAGCATCGTTGATGAGCTAGCGGCTAAAGAGAAGCATTCCGTGTAGCGTCTTTATCCCTTGTTACCGTTTATCCAGTCACGTGCATTTACTGAGACTAGCTTCCTCTTAGCTACTGACGCACCAGTCTGTGTCCCTCTAGATCTCCCAGCACGGGGACGTTCTCACGTAAACATTATCTTTAAAGGCGTATACTCATCTGTTTACGCATCTCTCGTCTGTTTAGCGTAGACATGCGGAACAGGAAAGGAAAAAAAATATTGGGAAAAGTGGGCGGTGTCTATTTATATCCTCTGACATTTTTGCTTCAGGATTTTACGTTCAAAATAAACATTTAGAACATTCAAAATAAAGCATCACAAATAATTTAATTGTTCACGCGGCAAAAATACGACATCTTAGCTGGTGAAATATTCTTGAATCTTGCTACAATTTCTTTAAATTTTTTTACAACAAACTAATCATAATATTATTCCACTTATTTCTAGTCAAATGTTACTAAAATTGTAGGCGGAAATTTCTTGTTTCATTAACAGGCAATTTAGTTTCTTTCAAGAAAGAAAGCTAACGCTAATAAAATGATTTGCCGATAGAAGATGCAATTTTTTGCTTGGAATTTTAGTAAATTTTGAATAGCAATAAGCTTCATCGTTTTATATTAGGTTTGTTGTACATTTATTTAAAGAAAAGTCTAGATAAATGTAACTATATTCAAGATATATATATATCTCATTTGGAATGATTTAAGAATTTCTATCGCCAATCAACTTAAACTAAACGAATTATTCCGAAGAAGCTCTGAATGGCTGCAGACCGAGCGATGCGTAATCTGTTTCATCAAGAGATGACGAACTCCTTCGGTCAAGAGACCCTTCTGAGAAAATCCATCGATCTCCAGCAGCTTGAAGAGTCGCTCATGACAATATGACGTGAATGATTGAATCCGTCTGGTTAAAACGGGGAAAATCTGATGTGAAGTGTAGGACGTGGAAATGTCACGTTCACACTGCGTTCATTCATCTCCAGTAATTGCTTTATCCAGGTCAGTCACGCTGGCTCATCGGTCAAACACACGCAGCTCAATTACAGAGTCTGTACGAGTAACACCTGGTGACCCGACCTAGCAGTGTGAAACATAACGTGAGCAAGATGATAGATAGATAGATAGATAGATAGATAGATAGATAGATAGATAGATAGATAGATAGATAGATAGATAGATAGATAGATAGATAGATAGTTTATTGGTCTTTAAGGAAATGTCCATCATCCAGTAGCGAGGATAGGAACATAATAGACAATAAACATGTAGAAGCAATTACATGTCAATCATGTGTGGTGTAGTCAATATAAAACCTTCTATATACTATATACTGTATATTTATATATAAATCTTGCTGAGTGAGGATGAATATTATTGGATAGACTGCAGAAAACTGTCATGTGCAATAATGAGTTATAGCTACTGAAGTGACTGGTGCACGACTGAGGCAGTGCAAATCAGTGCACATGAGTGTATGGGGTGTGTAGATACATAAATCTGACTATGAACATTGAGTATGTTATGAAGGAGAGCAACATGTGTAAGTGATGATGGGTAGTGGTTGAGTGTTTGAGGGACCGTCTCCCCAGGCGAGGTGTTAAAGCATCGTACGCCCCTGTGAACAAAGCATCACCACTGAACATGCGTTTCTGCTTGACTCTCTACCTGGCATGAGGACTTCAGGACAGTTCAGGACTGGAGTTTCCTACAGACTTCCTGAGCCTCTAATAACAAACTGGACTGGACTGGACTGTTCTATTGAACTTCCAGCCTCCTAACACACAGTACGAGTGCAGATCAATCCCTGCTCTCCGTTATCACCCAGATGAGGATGGGTTCCCTGTTGAGTCCGGTTCCTCTCAAGGTTTCTTCCTACTGCCACTGTCGCCGACGTCCTCGGCTTGCTCATCAGGGACTGTCTGATCATTTTGATTTCGTACACATTCACATTTCATACAAACTTCAATCATTCTTTTGATTGTGTGAAGTGGCTGACAATTGTCAAAAATGCCATACAAATAAAGCTGAACTGAATTGAATAAGTTCTATACAGAAGGTGGGTGACTGGTGTTGGACATAATGGACAGTATTTTTCTATTTTTCAAGATTCGCCTTTCCAGCAGCGAGTCCAGCTTAAAGAGGTTCTTGA
The DNA here is from genome assembly GCA_003987875.1 of Clarias batrachus. Classification (NCBI taxonomy): domain Eukaryota; kingdom Metazoa; phylum Chordata; class Actinopteri; order Siluriformes; family Clariidae; genus Clarias; species Clarias batrachus. The sequence continues at coordinate 539,337 of QMIH01000151.1, read as the reverse complement.
CCTCCTCCTGACCACCTTGTTCAGTCCTGGCATTTAAGATTCCCTATCAAATAGAAAACACTGATTGGTAGAACATCTGTAGGAGTTTCTTGCAGATACTGTACTAAAAGAGCCCGGTTTCCTCAGGAAGAACCTCCGACTCATTTAAGCCCAGTTCACGATTTTTTGCTATGAACCGCTACATGGCTAGCCTTGGCTCCATTGTAACACACAGTGACATCATTAGCTAAAATGCTCTGACTTAAAATCATTAATCCAAGCGCTCGCCCTATCATCCGGAGATCGCGAGTTCGGTTCCCGGGTGATGCTGTAACCTCTCGCAGCCGGAGGTCTAGAGAGAGCTGATTGGCCGAGCTCTCTCAGAGGGGAGGGATGAGAGGTACTTAGTGCTCCCACATTAATCACGGCTCTACAGCCAATCAGGGGCGTCTGTGAGCTCATGCAACGGAAGGAGCGGATAGCGCTGTCCTCCGAGTGTGTGACTCCGCCCCCAACGGTGCGCGAACGAGCAGTTCGAAAAGATGCGGTCGGCTGGCGTCACGTGGTTCGGAGGAAACACGTGATAGTCTTCGGCCCTCCCG
>QMIH01000151.1:489979-518395 GCA_003987875.1 Clarias batrachus | reverse complement strand
ACGAGCGGAAGATTAAAAAAAAAAAAAGTGGGTAGAATGTACTGTGTGTGTGTGTGTGAGATAGAGAGTGTGTGTGAGTGTGCAGGTTTTTAGGCCTTTGTGAGGACCTGCCGATGAGTTCTCGCATGCGCTCGGTCTCCATGACGCACAAATAACTCATGTGATTCAGTGATGTACAAATCAATAGGAAAGCTCACGAAATAAGTACAAATGTGTGTGTGTGTGTGTGTGTGTGTGTGTGTGTGTGTGGATTGTCACATATTCTTTTCCTCTTTGCAGATTCTTTTCTCCTGTACGTGACAATATGAGGTGATTACCGAGATTGAAAAGAAAATGAATTTGGCACTCCATTTTCTCCCTCTCGGCTCCGCCACATTAGCCCTCGCTCGTCACTTCGCTCTGCACACACACACACACACACACACACACGCGCGCACATCGAGAAAAAGGGACGGCGCTCCCGCTTTGCATTAGCATGATGTTAAACGAATATGAGATGTGATTCTGAGCTGCTCCAATCATACACACACACACACACACACACACACATACATACACACACACAGATTCTTCATGTGTTGTATAATAAAAGAAGAGAAAATAGCCATTTCATCCTCTCTGTGTCTGTGTTGTCTGTCTCTTTGTTTGTCTCTGTCTCTCTGACTGTCCGTTCAGACTGTCTGTCTCTGTGTCTCCCTTCCTGCTCCTTCAGGCTGCATGTTTCTCTCTGTCTGTCTGTTCATGCCGTCTGTCTCTCTTCCCGTCTCTTCAGGCTCGATGTGTGTCTCATTCTGTCTTTTCAGGCTGTCTGTCTCTCTGTTTGCCGCTGTCTGTCGCTCTTCCTTTTCCTAAAGGCTGAATGTGTCTCTCTCTGTCTTTCTCTTGGTCTGTCTGTCTCTTTCTCTCTCTCTTCAGACTCGATGTGCCTCTCTTCCTGTCTATCTTCTTGTCCCTACAGGCTGTCTGTCTCTTTAGACTGGATGTGTCTCTCTGTCTGGCTCTCTGGATGTGTCTCTCTCTCGACCTCTCTCTTTGTCTGTCTCCCTGTCTCTTCCTGCTGACTGTCTATCGCTTAAGGCTGTCTGTCCATGTCCGGTTCTAATTTTGACTCTGTCTCTTCAAGTGTCTCTCTGTCTTCAAGCTGTCTGTTTGTCTGTCTCTTTAGGCTGGATGATGCTTAGATCTCTGTCTCTCTGCATGTCTTTGTGTTTGTCTACCTGCGTCTTCAAGCTCCTCTCTGTCTCTCGCTAGCTGTCTATCTGTCTGTCTCCTCAGTCTGGATGTCAGCATTTCATTTATAAGCCGTGTAAAAATAAACATAGCACAGTTTTATTTTAAATCATTCACGCTCAACTGATTATAAAACATATTAAGATTTTTTCACTGGTTTATTCATGGATAAGCAGCGTGCAAATTTTAATACATATTAAAACGTAACTCGAGTGAGAAGGCGTGAAGTGAAAGTAAAACGCAGGGAAAAATTATTGTAATGTCCAAAAATGATAGAAAATAATAATAATAATAATAATAATAATAATAATAATAAAATACTTCCAACAGTTGAAATAAAAAAGAGGAATAATTTTTTCAAATAAACTTGATTTCATTGCTAATAAATAAATATAAGTCTTTAATCATTTAAATTACGTGGAGTGAACCTGATCGGTTCACGCAGCATTAATCTGATCCATTGATGAAATTTCACAGGTACGTTAGTGCTAATTGTGTTCGTGTAGCTTAATCACGTAGAACTGCTTTACATATTCAGTCTTTTTCTTTCGGTACAGTCACGTACCTTCGCTCTAAATGAATGTATGACGTCATTTTAAAACGCTGATAATTATTCCTTATACACTGTGCCGTAAGTTTAAGCGCGTCCCCGTCAGCCATGTTGGATTAGAAGGCGCGACACTTCAAAGAGTAATAAAAAAACAACAATAACAACAACAACAACAAAACAGAATAACTGTGGATGTATAAAATTCAGGTGTCTTTGAAGTTGGCATTTTTATGCCCCTCCCCCACTCCCCTCAGATCAGTGTCCACCTCCGGTTACCCACAATGCCTTTGGTAAGTTCGATGGAATGAGGGTTTCATAACGAGGCATGCTAATTAAGACAGTCACACACCTACACACTGACTAGCGAGGGCAGGAACAGCCGGAGAAGATGCTTTTAGATTCGCCTGGTCGTCCCACACACACACACACACACACACACACACACACACACACACACACACACTCTCTCTCTCTCTGTCTCTCTTCCTCTTTCCAAGTGTGTGTGTGTGAGACGTTTCAGGGTCAAGCACGTCTCTCATTAGATTCTGGCGAGCGTGTTTCTGCAGAAGCCTAATTATCGACTCGTACCTGCTCTTTGGCCTCCTTCCACTAAAACAGTTTAGATCCTGCGCTCATAAAAACTTAGCTTCCTGATAAATCCTTTCATTTATGTCAATTTATCAGTTAATGCAGCGCCGTTATCTTCAGAATAAACTCATTATCTCAGTAATAGCTCACTGTGGTAGCTAGCAACACGGCTAGAAAAATATGAAGGATCGTCAAAAGTGTTGTCTGCGATAATTAGCATCATCATCATCATCACAACTGTTGTTGTTCACTTTAAAATTTTCCATAATAGTTATGTAAAAGATCCCTAATGCTAACTGCTAGCTAGCTTGGATTTTGCTATGAAAGTAAAAAAATATATATATATATTTTTAAAGCAAAGCGCATGTAACCTAATTGAATACTAGTAAAACATAACCTAATTGAATATTAGTTAGCTGGCTAACTTAGATGTTTTATTTACTTATTTGGCTGCAAAAGATATTTTAAAATGCTAGTTGTCTTTTAGCAGTTTTAGTAAAGAATAACCATATTGAACAGTACTTAGCTAGTAAAACTAACAAAGTTGTATTTTAATTTTACTTATATATAAAACATTAATGATTGTTGGTTTGATAGCTAGCTTAGAAGTTTTTTGTATAAAAGATACCTAAAAGCCTAGTTGCTATTATAGCCGTTTTAATGACGTCTACCCTAACTGAATATTAGTTAATAGCTATAGCTAGCTAGCTAATAGATAGCTATCTTGAATTTTTGCTACAGTTGCTAACTAAAAAGCCTTTGTTGATCAAGTTTATAAAAATTAAACCTAACTGAGCATTAGTTAGCTAACTTAATTTTTTTCCTACCAAATCTAATACTGAAGCCCAGTTACCTTTTTAATTGTTTTTAATAAAATGAACCTAATTTAGCTAGCTAGCTTGGATTTTTACTACAAAAAGCTAAATAAAAAGAAGTTGCCTTTTTAGCTTTTTTAGTAAAGTAGAATCTAACACTAAGTTGCCAGCAGTGTAGCTTGGATTTTTCCATCCCACGGTAATGAAAAAGTCTAATTTATTTTTTAAAAATGTTTCAATAAAATTGAACATTACTGGATACTGGTAGATATTTTGCTGAAAAAATCTAAAAAAAAACCAGATTAATTATTTTGGATGAATTTAGGGAAATGGAAACTAACTGAACACATTTTAATTGGATTTTTGTTGCAATAAAAGGTTAATAAAAAAAGTCTTTTTAAAGCAATTTTATGAAGATGGAAATTAACTGAAAATGAAAAACCTAGCGTCAATTTTTTGCTACAGAAGATAACTATAGACATAGTTGGCTTTTTATGTTTTAGGAAAATTAAACTTTCTAAACTCTAATTAGCCAGCTAGCTTGGATTATTGCTACAGAAGCTAACAAAAAATCTGAGAAAATATTAGTGAAAATTGGTTTGCTAGATATTTTTGCCTTCTGACAAGTTGCCTTTTTATCAAACTACTCCACAGTAACATAGCTCGCTATATTGGGTATTTTTTCTAGCTACAGAAGGTGATTAAAAAATAAATAAATAAATAAATAAATTTTATCTCATTTCAGAAACTTGTTTGACAACTTTTGTCCTCCGCGTGACAAAACCATTCACCATTTTAAATATCAGCATTTCAGTTGATAAGCTCACGTATGTGTGTTTTTTCACAATAGCCTTCACAAATTTTCTGAAACATCCACCGATCTCTAAACACAAACACTGGCATTCAGGACTGTTTTATCTCTTTCCAACATGTTATTTGTATTAAAATGATAAATGCCATCATATGAATAGATCTTCCTACCGACCAGCGGCAGCACGGTGATGCGCTGAGCACAAAACACTGTGATTATCTCATCACTAGGTTTATGGCATTTGCGTTTTCGGTTTTGTGTTGTAGTCTGTTGTAAAAGATTGTTACAGTAATGCATACCTGCTGCCTCAGTTTATTAAAGCTCTAAACACAAAGAAGTAAGAAATAATTCTACTTTCTCCTGCCTCCTGTTTTGGTCTGGCCACAGCACCTCATCCACATCACAAGCTATGAGAAAGGATCTTCTGCAGTGATGGCTCCAGCTGCTGAGTGCATCTTCTATTCCCTGGAGAAGAGGCATGAGTTTGATGGGATGGCGCTGATGCACCTTCCATCACCATGCTGAAATATGTTCTTCACTTGAGTTTAGGAACGAGGGATATGTTGGGAGGTAGAGAATAAGAAACTGGTGGTCAATGAACCAGATGAACCAGTTGTGGAACAGAGAAGACAATCATATAGTTTCAGGTGACCGTGTACCTGGGCTGGTCTGGTGCACTCGTCTGCCCGGATGGAAGGAGAACGTCAGGTGATGTATCCAATCTATGGATGTGAAAAGAAGGGCGGTGGTGTTGTGACCACTTTTGGCATAGCGACAGAGGACTCCTCCCTTGCTAACGGCTAATTCCTTGCTAATGTAGTGTGATATTCCCACCACACCGTCTAGGGGTATTCACAATGGCACGGTGGCCAATAAAGTTAATGTCAGCCTCGTTAAAGAAAATTATAGAGTGCTCTCTGGAAGACATCATAATACATGGTCCAATGTGGACACGCCCACCTGGTGAGGATTATTAAATATTGTGTTCTGGATTTTTCTGGTCATCTTTCTGTTGGTTAAAATAAGCATAATTGTTTATAGAAAATCAACATGATCTGACTGGATGAAGTATATTATATTATATTATATTATATTATATTATATTATATTATATTATATTATATTATATTATATTATATTATATTCTACATACATAAAAATCAGGAGTATAGTAGTGATAGTAGGTAACTTACTGGTTCTCATTTCTGAATGTACGGATAATAGATGGAACCGTGTAGCTGCTCCAGTTGGGCTGAGCGCAGAATAAACCACTGTGGCCCTGATCTCATCTGAGATAATGGTCCCTTATCATCCTCCTCTCCCTCCTAGTCCTTGACCTCTCGTTCTTGCATCACCATTGATCTCCCAACCATGAGAACTCACCTCCAGTATATATTCAGCAGCAGTCGAAAGGTTGGACACCAACCTGGAGTTGGATTTATTTTCTGTATTCTAGATCAACACTGATTTTTTTTTTTTTTCGAAACTATGAAATAACACATACAACATTAGGTAATTAAATAACAATAACAACAACAACAGCAGTCAGTTGTTATTTTAAGACACTGAGGTCGGCTGTTCTGGAACAGTTCGTGCAAGAACAGTATTGTGTGTCGAGTGCGTTTGTAAACCCCATCGAGCTCCATGATGAAACTGTCTCTCATGAAGACCTTCCCAGGAAAGCGAGACCAAACCTTACTGCTGCAGAGGAGAAGTTCATTTAGAGTCACCAGCCTCAGAAATCACCAATTAACCTCAAGCAGCACCTCAGATTAGAGGCGTTAAGTAGCAGATATACGTCTCAATATCAACTGTTCAGAGGAGATTATTGTGTGTTTTGGATAAACGCCTTCAGTGTTGTTTTACAGTGTTCTAATCAGGAGAGATCATATGTGTCCAAACTTTTGACTGATGTGTGTGTGTGTGTGTGTGTGTGTGTGTGTGTGTGTGGTATGTTTGTGTCTATATACAGTATATATAGTAGTAATGCAGCTGTAGGTAGCTTGGCTTCGTGATCAGCTCCGCTTTTTAAAGAGACGTAAGCGAAATGCATTTGGAAGAGTGCCTATTTTGTAGCGTTTTGCAAAAAATATATATATAAGAAAATGTAGAAATTGAAAACTGAGTGCATAGGGGGAATTGTGCGCAGACTTTAGGCATTCTGTACATGAGGTTCAGGTCACAATGATTGTGTTTCTGAATGTTCTGAGAACAAAACTGTAATTCAGTGCAAAAAGTAATAATAATAATCGTAATAAAACTATACTGTGTTGTTTTATTGAAATCATGGAGCACTTTATTTCATAAACTGTATTTATGTTTATGGTTTAAATCGTGGTCACGAAAAGCACACACACGTTCACATACTAGGACTGCAAGACTGGTATACACTACATTATCTGGCTACATTAGTTACCTTGCCTCAAGTAAGTTTCCAAGCACATTCTTTTTATTATTATTATTATTATTATTATTATTATTATTTCTTTTCTTGGTCCCATGGCAGTTTCTTTCCTTCATCTACAGTAGGTCTGTCTATTAACCTTGTTTATCTCAGCATTTTTTTTTCGCTGTTTGCTGCTACCAGTCAAGACCTTCTGCTAAGTTGAGCTTGTTTTATCATTTGTCGTTATCACAATGTCATATTGTATCACCTGCTGTTTTTTTTTTTTTCAAATCTATGAATAAATTAACATGTAGCCTTTTATGATGTTGATGATGATGTTGATGATGATGTTGATGATGATGATGACACTCAGTCGAATTTTGGTTCTGTTACATATCTTGATAGTTGACACCCCGGACGTGGGCGAGTATCTGGAAATTTCCGGCATCATGCGTACTCAGGCCGGCCGCTACGAGTGTAAGGCTACCAACGACGTCGCTACGCCTGACGTCAAGTACGTCAATGTGGTCGTCAACTGTAAGTACCCCATAAGAACTGCAAACATTACAGCTTTGTCAGATTACACATTTTGTTTTTGTTTGTTTGCATACATTTGCTAGCATTTTAGCTGAAAAAATATTGAAAGTTTAGCTCCATTTTATTAGGAATATTTCTATCAATAATATTTCCAGTTACTTGCTAGCCTCTGAGATTAGCTCACAGCACAACAAGGCTGTAAGCAATATAGAAAACTACAAAAAAATTGGTTAGCTAGCTAACCAATATTTGTTACAACTGCAGCTAGCATCTAGAGCATTTCCATATGAGCAGATGAGGCAAATAATAACAGTGACGCAAAAGACTATTAACAATGATAGTAACAGCTAATGTTAATCAAAGTAATTAAATTGAAAAACATACCTAGTCACTGATGTTATCACAAGCGTTATTGTTTATCTTTTGAATTTTCGTTAGTTGTTGCGAGTGCTAGTTAGCTAGCGGATTTGCACTGAGAAAGCGCTTGTTTGTGAACAGTCTGAGTGAAAATACTATCCACACTTTTAAATATTATCCACAAAAACGATATTATATCCTAATGATGTCCTTCAGGAAAAGAATATTTTCTCTGCAGCTAAGCAGCTCAGCCAGAAGAATAAAATAAATTGCTAAATAAATAAATAAACAAATGAATAAATATGTCCTTAATGGTGGTTTATGTACTTGGCAATAAATACCTAATAATACTCCTCGTCTTGCTAATATGCTAATATGGCGTGCGAATAAATGATTGATTGAATGGTTTATTACGGAGCAATACAAAGACGCTTTGTGATTTTATTTTGTCATATTTAGCCCGTGGCGACATCATTATCTCGGTGTTTCAGACATGAATTAGAAATCAGCCTGCTTTTTTAAAAAAAAGTTATTAGAAGCATGAAAAATAGGTTCCGACTCACGCGGCAGTCCCATTGCTTCTCGTCCCTGCTGATATTTGCTCCAAACGTCACGGCTGATATCTGAAACTGACCTTTTTGTCTGCACCGGGTCGACTTGTGTTTCATTTCAGCGCCCCCTCCAGCGCAGGCTCTTTAGCCCTGCTGCCGAGCTCGGCTCATTCCTCACGTCTTTCCTTTGCACCCGAGTGGCGTATAACAAAACACGCCTGAAAGCCTGTCCCTGCCAATCAATCCTACCTGCTGTTCAGGAAGAAAGGGGTTCGCAACACCACAGACCAGACCAGACCAGGGTTTTTAGCATATTGTACGCAATCTGACTTATATTGATTCATCAGTCTCTCAGCTTTTCTTCTTCTTTTCTTTTTGTCGTTTTTAAATCCGCTGATTCGCTTGTAACCAATCAAACCAAATCAAACCACACTTAATGATCATAAAGGTATACTAACCTACTAACAACATTTACAGACTCTAGAGACAGTATGGAATGTATTGGGGAATTTATTCCAAATTTTGATTATAAATAAATAAATAAATAAAAATGATAACCAGCGTGATGAACAGAAAGGCACCTGCTGTAAAAACAAAACAAAAAAACATGTTTTTTTTAATCATGTTACCATATTAATGCAAATACAGATCACACGACACTTATTGCACACAGATGGACCTTAATTATCTTATTATCAAACTACTGAAATTAGTGAAGTTTCTGAAGTTAATTAATTGGATTGCATCCTATTTAAGGTTTTCATATCAAAAGGAGGAGAATACATCAGTTTGCCTTAATTATTGTTAATAATTTGCAGCTTCAAAGTCGAAAGCGGGTAGTAAAGCAGCAAAAACGAGACAAACACCAAAGGGGGTGAATACTTTCGCAAACCATTGTATTTATTTATGGGATTAAAAAACTGTTTGTTTGTTTAACTAACATAAAATTTGGGGGCAGATTTTAATCGTACGTAATAACAGAATAATAATAACCTTCATTGAAATAAAACGTTTTTAAAAGAGTAACAAATTTATATTGAGAGTGTACAGTATACAGATCTGGCCCTTGAGAATGCGCGCTTTTTCCCGTTGAGATCCCGCAATGTGGCGCGCGACATGCCGCGAGATCCCTCAAGCAACATTCGGGAATTTAAATAAATGTGTTGTGCTTCACTGAATATCCACCAGATGGCGCATGGAAGGACTTTATCTAAAAGCCAGACCAAGTACAACGGAGAATTGTGTATAATTAGTTAGTCTAAAACAATATTGTTTCCAATGCTGAAGAAAACATGAATTTTATTTTGTTTTACAATAATAATATTATATATATATATCTGTTATATCTATATATCCGTATATATCTGCTTCATATTATGTTCATAATGATGAAAAGAGATGCCCTAAATTATGAGGTGCTGTATAGGGTTTAAATCAAACTTCACTCATGCACACGCAAGGGAAACACTTGCATACACATATATGAAACAGTCACACATCTATATATACTACTAACTGCTCACACAAATACATATGAAATGCGTGCACACACCTATGAGACGCGTGCACATATACAGTAATTATGCGAATGGTAAAGAAAAGAAAAAAATTTTTAGCACATCAGCAATAGTGATTAATTTACAGTACCATAGAAACACCAGTGTGTTAGAACAAATAGCTCTAGAGGATGAATCAACGCACCTTCTGACCAATCAGAATCCAGAATTCTGCAGCACATCTAATTACAAACTAAATAAATGTATGATGTTTAAACCTTTCATTCATATCACACACAACGTGCCAGACTGAGAGATAACAGGACCCTGATCCTCCCACACACACACACACACACACACACACACACACACACACACTGAATATATTACTCTGTTTCATATTCAGCCATGAAGTGTTTATCGGTAAAGTTTTCCGTCTCTGCACTGAGGAGGATAAATAAAGTAATATAATACAAGGATCATAATCTATAACCGTGCCAGAGCTGCTGTGTGTTTATTTACCATCTCTCAGGCTGTGACTGAGTGTAATATATTTTACAGCAATGGATGTTGTGTGTGTGTGTGTGTGTGTGTGTGTGTGTGTCTCTCTCTCTCTCACTCTCTTTTTATCTCTAGGAAATTTAGTCTTGTGTTTTCTATTGTGCAAAAGATGAAGGTTTTGTTTTTGTCATAACTCCCTTTCCTGTAGATCCGCCTTTTATTAAAATGGCTAAGAGCTCGGAGACACCGGTGGGACGTCCAGGAATCCTGCAGTGCGACGCCACGGCGGTGCCTAAACCGGAGTTTGAGTGGTACCGAGACGACAAAAGGTACAAGATAGTAGATGATACTGCTAGTAAATACAGCTGAGAGAACAGCACTGCTAGTAAATACATTTAGCAGCAGATGATAAACTCCACTAATGAATTTAATTGCATTGAGGAACAAATCACACCGTCATATTTACTTAGCGATAAGGGACTACTGCTAGTAGAGATTAATTCATTTATTACATTGGGCAAGAATGCAAAAACTAATCCCCATAGTAAGTGTGTTTCACATGCAAAATGCTCATCTCATTACTTAGTTATGAACTAGTTCACTTACTGTATATAATAAATCGCTTAGCATGCAGATACTAATGCCACTAGAAAAGACGCGTAGCATTCAGAGACTAATCCCGCAAAAAAGTGATTAGCATGCAGAGACTAATCTCGCAAGAAAGGGTGCTTAGCATGCAGGGACTAATCCCGCAAGAAAGGGTGCTTAGCATGCAGAGACTAATCCTGCAAGAAAGGGTGCTTAGCATGCAGAGACTAATCCCGCAAGAAAGGGTGCTTAGCATGCAGAGACTAATCCCGCTAGAAAGGGTGCTTAGCATGCAGAGACTAATCCCGCTAGAAAGGGTGCTTAGCATGCAGAGACTAATCCCGCTAGAAAGGATGCTTAGCATGCAGAGACTAATCCCGCTAGAAAAACTGGTTAGCATGCAGAGACTAATCCCGCTAGAAAGGATGCTTAGCATGCAGAGACTAATCCTGCTAGAAAAACTGCTTAGCATGCAGAGACTAATCCCGCTAGAAAAACTGTTTAGCGTGCAGAGACTAATCCCGCTAGAAAAACTGTTTAGCGTGCAGAGACTAATCCCACTAGAAAAGGTGCTTAGCATGTACAAACTAATCCCACATGTAAAATTGCTTAACATTCAAACAAAAACTGGGTTCTAAACTCATTAGCAAGTCAGTTTAGGATACAGAGACTAATTATACTCTTACGTTTTCTTATCGTGGAGGCACTAATCCCCCCCAGTGAAACTGGTTTGCATGCAAAGATCAACCGGCTGTTAAATGCGTTTATCATGAACAGACTGACCCTGTTAATAAACATCTTTAACTTGCGTAGACAAAACTAGCAGAGGCGGCAGACGTGTGCAAACTCAATACTCAAGCAAAAATATAAATACTGTACGTGCATGGAACTGTGCTCCACTATCAGTAGAAGTACTACTTCATTTTTTTTATTATTATTATTATTATTATTTAACTGTTTTTTTTTCCTGGCCTCAGTTACTGATAAACCGCATTATAAAGTATTTTTAACACAATTGTTGTTGATAACATGAATTTGTGATGTTTATTACTTTTTATTAGAACAAAAGTATAAATTAATAACTAAAAATTTTATATGCGTTACAAGAGATAAAACATTTTAGGCCAATTTATTTAAAATGTTTAACATCAACACACACACACACACACACACACAAAAGCAGATAAGAAAATGATAACTGAGAGAATATTAAATACTAAGGTAAAGCGGCCCTGGGTATGATGTCATGACTAATTAGTCATTATAAGAAACTAGCTAGTTGCTATCATTGCTACTCTGTATAATGCAAGTAATCTATGAAAAAAAAAAAAACATACTGCAAGCATTCAGGATATAATGAAGTTAAAGGACGTGCAAAAATATGAGATGCTTGTGGAAAAAACTAACACGACATCATAAAACACTTTTGCTCAGTATGTTATGGAGTTAGCTAGACCGCTTCTAGCCTTAGCGTAATGAGTGAGCTGTTTGAGATGCTCACTCATAGGAGCCAGAGGAATCCGCAGCCCAGAGACTAAACAGGCGTGATGCGTTGCCCTGGTAACAGACATGTCAGGCACTAACCGGGTGGCACTTGTAAACCAGGACTGGTGAAATGTTTTGTGTCTATCCTCCTCACATGGGGTCGAGCTCAGATCTAACATTATGTTCAGATTATAAAATCTAAGCACTTTTGTGTGATCGTCAGCTGAAAAGTAATAGGTCGATATTCAAGATGTACCGTAGGAAGTAAAAGAACAAATCATTAGCCGGATCAGTGCCTCTATAACATGTCGTACAGTACCGTGTACAGAGTAGCATTTATTACATTATCTCTCTTCCCTAAACATTTCAAGTTTTAACTTCAGCCGTTTTAGAGAGATGATGTCATATGAGCCCCAGAAATGACTATCATTCAGCGTCATAGTGTCTCGCTTCAAACAATAATCATTTAAAATGCAAATGATTCCTATTTTATATATGTGTTATATGTTTATGTATTGATACTAAAATCGATGTAAGCTTCTAGAAGCATGTTGACCTGTTGAAATAAAGCATTCTGTGCAAAATGTATTTTCCACCCAAACTAAATTATGTAGTGTCCGTAACCATGTCAAGTTCATGTTCAAATATCTGAACAATTTTTTTCATTTTAGAATAAAACACTTTTTTCCAGTTAATTGCTTTTTATGTGAAATCTAAATTGACAAAGTTTCATCTGAATAACAATGTGTGTGTGTGTGTGTATGTGTGTGTGTGTGTGAGTGTGTGTGTGTGAGTGTGTGAGTGTGTGTAAATGTGAGTGTGTGTGTGTGTGTGTGTGTGTGTGTGTGTGTGTCTCTCTCTCTCTCACTCTCTTTTTATCTCTAGGAAATTTAGTCTTGTGTTTTCTATTGTGCAAAAGATGAAGGTTTTGTTTTTGTCATAACTCCCTTTCCTGTAGATCCGCCTTTTATTAAAATGGCNCACACACACACACTGAATATATTACTCTGTTTCATATTCAGCCATGAAGTGTTTATCGGTAAAGTTTTCCGTCTCTGCACTGAGGAGGATAAATAAAGTAATATAATACAAGGATCATAATCTATAACCGTGCCAGAGCTGCTGTGTGTTTATTTACCATCTCTCAGGCTGTGACTGAGTGTAATATATTTTACAGCAATGGATGTTGTGTGTGTGTGTGTGTGTGTGTGTGTGTGTGTGTGTGTGTGTGAGTGTGTGAGTGTGTGTGTGCTGCGAAGTGACATAAATTATAAAACTATAAATCTTTTGATAGCAGAGTGCTGATGAAGAGCTCCCTCTCGTCAAGATCTTAATTACCTGCATTTTTCTGTCTATTGTTAACATGTTCACTTAATTATAAACCTGTCTCTGTCTGTCTCTCTCTGTCTCTGTCTCTCTCTCTCTGTGTGTCTCTCTCTTTCTGTCTCTCTGTCTCTCTCTCCAGGCTGTCGAACATGCAGGGGATTAGTATTCACATCACCGGCTCTCGCACTGAGCTCACTGTGGCCAACGTCACGGAGGACGATTATGGAAACTACACCTGCGTGGCCACCAACCGGCTGGGCATACACAACGCTAGTGTGTTTCTCTACAGTGAGTGCACACACACACACACACACACACACACACACAATACAGCCTTTGTCACACACATTAAACAAAGATTTACAAATGAATAAGAGTTAATGGCTGTTAATAAAATACAAGGGTGAGTCAAAAATGATCCGCACTCCGGTGTACCTTCTCTCAGCCGCACTGCACTATCAGCGCTTTCTGTTTACGCCTCCTGTCTCCCCGGTCACGGCTGTGCAGGTGTGAACGTGTTGCATCAGTGCATCTGTAACTGCGAGCAAACATGAGGCCCTGCGTGTGATTCACACGAAAGAAGCGCAGCGTGCAGGGATTTGTCCTTTTGTGCTCCGAGGGTGGAGCTGGTGCTAAAACAACTCACAGAAGAGCCAAAACAGAAGCGTTTGGATATCTGTCAACTAAATTTGTGTAAAGTTTGTTTGTTTTTTTTCGATTCGAGCCTGACAGTAAACGGCAGAGTCTGGAACGGAAACGTCCTCAATCACAGGCCGAGAAAAAGTTCAAACGTCGACCATCAGCTGGAAAATTCATCAGCGCTTACAGGTTTTCTGGGATTCTTAAGGGCCAGAAGTATTGGAACATCATCAGGGAAAAGGTTCAACAATCAGCAGAGCTCGTTACAGTGAGACGCTTATTGAAGACTAAACTTCAGATTAAACACAGAGGACTGATATCCGTCCTCACACTTCTGCTCCACGCTGCCGACACTCTGAGGTGTTAAAGCGTCCTGACTTTCCCCTGAAAGCAGCCCTGCGAGGACGAAAATCCACTCATGATGAATAAGTGAAGACAGCGGTGCATTCGTCATCACAGTTCAGACTAAAACTTTTTTTAAAGAGGGAGTACGAAAGCGTCTGGACAGATGGACAAAGTTTATCGAAAAGCCAGCAGATTATGTCGAAAAATCTCTTTATTAAAATTCATTGTACAGCCAGAGTGTGGATTATTTTGGACTGATGATTTTAAAACTGTGTAGCAGAGACAGGCATTAACAAATTTGCTTTGCATACAGAGACTAATCTCTCATCTCCTAAAATGCTTAGAATTTAAAGAGCACTCCAGCTAGTAAATGTTTTGGCATGCAAATGCTAATCCTCTAGGATATTTGTTTGTCATGCAGAGATGAGTCCTACTAATCCCATATTTGTAATACTTTGCTTCACATATAGGGACCAAACCCATGTGGGGAAAAGAAATAATGCCATGAATGCATTGGTTCGGGATACAAAAGCTAATCGCACCAGTAAATGTCCTCATGTAGCATAGATTGACTAATCCCGCTAGAAAATCATTAACATGCAAAAAAATTCAAATGAGTATTTTTTACTGTACAAATCCTGATTGCACTTGTAAATTAGCGGCGTTCAGAAGTTGAAACTACAAATGTACACATTTTTTTCATGCAAATCATGCAAAGACATTGCAACCTCTATATTAGTTTAGCATGAAAAGACTAATCCCCCATAGGAAACGTGCTTATCGTGCTGAGACCAGCCTTACTAATCCCACTAGTAAACTGCTTAGCATAGAAGAACTAATTCCACTAATGCAATCTAATCTGTTCAGCCTACAAAAGCTCATCCCACCAGAGTCGTCCTGCAAGTCAAGCGTAATCGCATGGGGTTTAGTCCTGTAGTGCACTAGAGAATGCAGACAATAATCCCGCTGTCAACATTTATAGACATACAGGATTTAAACCCGGTAGTACATTTGCTTGTTATAGAGAAACTAATCCCGCTAGAGAATTGATCTAGAGACTAGCCGAGACTAATCACCATGCACAAGTGTGTTTAGCCTGCAGAACCCAAACCTGGTAGATCACTGAGAGACTGGACCCTCTAGCAGTTCTACTTAACATACATAGATGAATCCCACTAGTAAGTGTGCTTATTTTAGGAAGACTAATCCCGCTAATTAACATGCTTAGCCAAGAGTTTTTATTTATTTATGCTCAAAAATGTAAATTATTTGTAATCTATGCTAAAAAAAAAAAAATGTGTACTTAAACTATAAACAATGATGCTAAGAACCTCAAAAAGTCAGTTGTGCTTGATTATTTCGATCTTTGAATTAGAATTGTAAACAACTTTATTGATATAAAAATGTAAATAAACTTGTCAAATTATAAAGCAAAGCCACCAAAACGCGATTATGATAATAACAGACAAAAACATTTGATTTCACCCCATCCACAGACTAATCTTCTTATTAAATTGTAACAAGACTGTACAAGACTCACGTATTGTTTTCATTCAGGTTGGGCTGTTTACACACTTCAATTTAATCACGGGATAATTTCTTTTTTTTAATTTATCTTAATATAAAATAATCAAACAGAGGTTTGTGTCATGCTGCAATGCGCGCCCTGGCCACCAGATGTCATTGTTTAGATTTAATTTTGTCATTATTGGACGTGTATATACTGTAAGCTGGATATATTTTATTAAGCATTTTTACATTCAGAAAGGCAATCTATATATTTGTATGATTATCATGATTATTATTGTTGTTGTTTTGGTGTTTTTGTTTTGTTGTGAGTTGCTGTTAAATGTAATAAAGTCCACAGGATGTGTTTCCCTACCATGGCCAGCAGATGGCAGCATTGCACCACTTTATGGATTGTCAGTGATTTCTCGTTTTTATTTTATTGGCCTTCATACAGGATTTATGAGAAAGGTGCCAATATTTTAGAGCTGCCATTATATTATGCACTACAGTTTATTGGGATTTGCATCCTTTAGCTACTCAGCAACTTACACTCCTCTTTTGTTTCTTCCCTCTGTGCTTTAGGACCCGGAACCGGGAAGGACATCAACGGCTCGGCCTCGGTGTGTCAGTCAATGTGGCTCCTCCTCCTGCCCTTCGTCTTGCCTCTACTCAAGTGTTAATGCTCGGCGCTGCACTCCTTCGCCACCATGCTCCTTATCCCTCTCTTCTTCATTCCTTCTCTCACTCCTTCTCCCGCTTTTTCCTCGCTCTCTCTCTCTCCGTCAGACTGTTTGCATTTCCATTCAGTATAAACCGTGCCTCCTTGCACGCAAAAACTAGGTACACTTCCAATTACAAAAGTTGAACAGAATGGGCTAGTTGTCTGCTTTAGTGTGGATTTTTCTTTTTTTTTTTTATATATAAATGAGGATTGTAAGACCTGAAAGGAAGCAGCAAGACGCTCTTTCTATGATAAATTGATGTTTACTTGTTTTTTGTTTTTGTTTGTTTTTTTTGGCTTGTTTTGTCACAATGTCAAAATCTAGCGAGAGCGACAGTCCGTAGTGCTAACTGCGACAAAATCTCACAATTTGGTAAAGTGACACTGGATAAATACTTTGGATAAATTCGTCCACACAATCAATTCAGTGTGTGGCGAAAATGTACCGCGAGCGTCCTTTCAACAAGGTAAAGGAAGCTACGTCTAGACGACTTAGCAACTAGCGCTGTCCTGAAAGGATCTGGCCAGTGTCTTGTTTCAGGATGATGAGCACCTAAACTTCTTTTGAACGTTATTAGCGCCTCAGTTTAGTTAGCCTTTATTAGCAGCTCGGTCTAGCTAGCAGATATGTATACGCAATGCTTGACTCTGAAGCGCTAAAACTGTAAACTGTAAGCTAACTCTGAAAGACTTATCAGGAATCTTTGCATAAAACAAAAAAACTAACAACATGTAAGCGAATAAGTTTCAAATAGCAAAATAAATTAAATGTAGTGATACTTTTCTTCCTGTTAGCAAACTTAAAGCTAGCGAGGGAGCTTAGCGGTCGAATTTATAACAGATTTGCGAAAGCAATCCCTTCTCATAACTTCTCATTCCTGAACTCTCGAATTTTCTTGAAGCGATTGCGAGAAACGAAACGAAACAAATGGTTAAGATTAGCGGTTAGCGACCCTGGTTGGTCTTCATATGAAACAGCTCTTGCTAGAATTCCCACAGGTGAGAGTTTTAATGGAAAGGGAATCTCTTGTTGCACTACTAGAACAACAGAATTTAAAAAAGGAAAAATATTTAAAAAACTAATGAAAAAGAAAAAAAAAAAAACCCGAGGACATGTGCCGAGAGATGAGTATTGTTATTAGTATTAGTATTCTGTTATTTTCTTGGTCGTGGTTTTCCTCCACAAGTTGTGACATGTTGGACGTCACTTTAACGAAATCTCATCATCATGGTATCATTTTAACTGTTTTTCTCTTTGGGGGGGAAATAAATCGTTCCATCATCTTCCCGTGTCCATCTGTGGAAAAAAAAAAAAAAACATACTGCTAATCCATGTGTGACTTTTATGGACTGAAATGTACGACACCAATGAATGCTCTGCTTATTATTATTATTATTATTATTATTATTATTTGAAAATAATTCTCCTTTTGTTTGTGAATTTTTCAAATTTAAGCTCAAAAAGCTTTTTTTTTCCAATTAACGTTGTATATATGTACTTGAATCCATTGTTATATTATAAAAAAATTAATATTAATATATTATGTCCATGTTTCTTAATAGGCTAGTGGATTTGTCGAGGATTAACTTGTAGCGCTGCATCTCGGTGCACCCTGTAAGTAAAACCGATTAGGAGACACACAAACACACAAAAAAAGAAAAAATATTTTAAATATCGAAAGAAAAAAAACAAACGTGTTACTGTAACCTCTCGGGTGAAACGTAGAGCGACTGTACCTTTGCGCTGATCTTCATATTTTTTGTTTTTATATAGAAAGTAACGATGATTCCAGTACAAAACTGAGAAAAGCTATTCGCTTGTTGCCAAATAAACAAAAAAAACTAACTAAAAAAAAAACACACATAAATGAAGCTACTGTGCTGATCGAGATAAATCATAATGTTTGTAATTCTTTATCATTTCACTTGCGACGTTTACGTTAACTCGGCTATGTTTTGCGATTTCTTTCAATACTACGTTATGTTTCTCCGTCATGTTCGTCCACCGTGCGTAAAAAGTTGCTCGATTCTTTTTTTTTTTTCCCTTGACTTACACTGCGAGCCTCGCCCACGTTGTGATTGACAGCGCCGTCAGCCAATGAGCTCTCTCGATGCCTTGATAAATCTACGAACATTTTTGTGTCCCAAACGCTAGAGTTCATAGCTAGTTAGAGAAATGAATGCTGCAGATAACTTTTTTTTTTTTTTTGGTTGTTTTTAATAATTACCCATAATGCACTATATATGTACCATACAAACGGTTCCAAGTTAGCTCCATTTTTCTGTATTTCTTTGCAAGTCTTTACGTTACGCTCTAACCTTCGCGTCGTTAGCTATTAGTTACTATTAACATGTTAGCACAGCTCTAGCGTTCGGGACACAGCCACAGACCTGTGTGCGATTAAACTTCCTCACAGTTTAGAGTAGGCGAAGCTAATCATAAAGGGCTAGCGTTTCCCTTAAGGCTAAAATTTTTCCCTCCAGCGAAACACTCGAAGACTCGCTCCGTCCGAATACCGTAACTCCACCGTATTTCCGTAGTAAACGTCCTCCTACTCTAAAATGTGAGTTGTGCGTCCCACCTGCGGAACGCTGACATGCAGTGCTGACGTGTGTGTGTGTGTGTGTGCGCGTGTGTATATACGTTCGAGTGATTTACGTGAATGCACTTACACAAGCTACCAGGTCCAGCTAGCAAACAGCTGCCTCACGTGTTAGCCTTCCACACCCGGACAACTCGGTTTTCCTGTCGAGATGATTTTTCTTTCTTTCTTTCTCTCTTTCCGTATGTACCTGTGAATTTGACCCCATCATTTCATGGCAGCGAACATTTTGTAACAGCTTTGTTTTGTTCTACGGTTACTGCAATCAGTTTCTTAAAAAAAAAAAAAAACTGTACGTACTGTAAAGTACAGATGAAACGTTAAGAAAGCGAAATAAAGTCATTTGAATTACACAGTGTGATTAAACTGGCGACTTTCCTTATTGTTGGTCTGCTTGTTTGTGGTTGTGTGTGATTTATGGTCCATTTCTTACTTCTTTTTTTTCTTTTTCTTTTTTTTTTATGATATACAGTACAAATAAACTAACAGAGTTCAGAGGGAATTTATTTGTCAACCTGTTCCTTTAGAGTCCACGTTTATTATAATTATTAATATATTTCCAATATAGGCGTACACTCTTGTGGGGGGTTTTAATGTAAATATTGCTACACCGCTCAAAAGGATCACTTGCAGATTTCTTTGTTTTTGTTTAGTGATGTATTTTCTACATTCTACAAAAATACTGGGGATTTCAAAACTATGAAATAAACAGAGGGGGGTAGAGTAGGCGAAATATTTCCTCCAGTAAGAGTAGCTGTACTTCAGAATAATATTAATCAAGTAGAAGTAAAAAGTATTCGGTGAAAAGATACTGAGTAACTGTTTCAATTGCAATCGCTACGTCTGATTTATTTATATGTTTAGAAATTATAATAATGATATATTAGTGTATATATACAGTATATATGCTGAAGTGTGTGTCTGTGTTGGCAGGTAGAGACGACACGGCAGTGTGAAGCTGTTCTTTTGCAAGGGATGCATTATATACACACGTGTACTGAAATGTACTTATATATTCATAGACTGTTAAAGTGACATTATATGTACAATTAAAGTTAACATATAATCACACAAACATGAGAAAAGCGTTCTATACTCACTGCAAGATTGTACACTAACCGCAAGATCCCACTATAGGCAGCATGGATTTATGGATATAAAATTAGAGAAAGATCCGGAAACGTTTCTTTGTTCACGTGCAGTGAGCGGATGTAGGACGGATTCACATGTAGGATGAGTTTATAAAACACCGGCTGAAGGTCGTTGTCCCCCCACTATGCCTCCTGATCTGATTGGTCAAACGGAGTCATGTGATTATTGTTGCTGCGTGTGATTGGTGAAACAGTCAAGCGGTAGATCCACCGGCTGGATGTTTACAATAAACAATGAAAGTAAAGAGTCGAGTGGAGCCGAATGTAGCGGAGTAAGAGAAGCGTTTCTCCTTCACAAATCCACTCAAGTAGAAGTAAAAAGTCTGGGGCGGTAAAACTACTCATAGTAAATGTAAATGTAACTCGTTACTACCCACCTCTGGAAATAACACGTACAGTATGGAACAACAACAGTAACAGCAAACGGTTTAAAGAAGGCCGTAAAGAATATGTCAGCCGAAGTGGCTCGAACCCCACGGACGTTCCCGTGAACATTTAGCGAGTGGAAGCCCTGTACACACAATCCTTCACCAACACCACCTGCACATTAGCGGGACCCCGGCTGGCAGTTATTGCCACAGTCCTGACCTCACTCTGACATTTCTACATGTTTGGGTCATTAAAGGAGTTCCTGGGAGGCCGGCGTTTCAGACGTGAAGCAGGCAACACTGGGATTAGTGCATTAGTGTAGCAGGGGATTATATAGAGGCAATCAAAAGTCCCGCTTTGACTTGAACGGCCCTGTATAAACATCTTATTTTTAAATGTATAACTAAATACTATATTTGATATACTATACTGTAAGGATTGAAGTTTTCTTATTACACATTTCATAATTTAAAATTATAAAATAAATAAAAGTAGCATTTATCAGAAAACTGAAATATTGATTTTAAAAGTTTTTATAATTATATATATATATATATATGTTTCATTAAACCTAAGTATATATATTATAGTTTTTATAATGGTCTGTATATATGTGGGTGTATATTTTTTTATAAAAAATAAATAAAAGTAGTACATTTCAGAAAACTGAAATAGTTTTTATAATTGTGGGTGTATATATATATATATATATATATACTGAGGTTTAATGAAAGCCACAGCAGCAGATACGGACGCTAACGCTAGGTGGAGGAAGAAGCCGCGAGACTGAAGCTGCTGCCATTTTCCCGCTGGCGCAGCAGCCATTAGTGTCGCTCGCTGCTGTGTATTTTAAGAGGAAATGATTTATCTGTACAGTCCTGCAGCGATTCCCTACAGGGCCTGCAAGAGGAGCAGATTTATTTTAGGGGCTGTTCAGACAATATTCATGTAGCGAGTTCTGAGTCATTAGTTTAGCAGGATGAATCGATTCCGTAACTGGATGGACGGAATTAAAAACACGTCAGTTATGAGCAGTTATAGGGAAATAATCAATATAATCAATAATCGTCAATAAAAGCATTTTTGACTCACAGCAGCTTTAAATAATCACCAACTCGTCAAGACTCTCATTTTTCTCTTTCACACAAATCAAAAGAAAAGCAGAAACAGATGTTGTGTTACTCGTGATGTCCAGCTTTCGCTTGCTGACACTGGAGACTCCTTCCATGCGTATTAAATAAACACGTGTCTCCTTATATAAATAAATAAATATTTAGCATAGCAACAATTATCCGTTAATGAACAAGTCATTATTATAGAAACGATCTCCATTTATATAATGATAAAACCCTGTGATTTCTTTCGGGGTTTTTTCAGAGTCGCTGTTGGGGGTGGGGGGGGCGGGGGGACTGGGGGGGGCGGCCTCCAGTGTAACTCTCTCTATAAATAAACGATTAATGGATTAAAGGGAAATCTAATATTTTAATATGAAACTTTTTGTTTTTGCCCAACACAGAAAGGCTGTAAAAATAGCAAAGTGTTCGAGAAAGTGAGACCAAAATGCTTTTGGAGAGAAATCAATACTGCTGAAGCTGCATGAGGTGAAATCAGATTGGATTTGTTTTTAAAAAATAAATAAATAAATGTACTGTATAATATTCGATTGGAAAATCCGTTGATCGCGGTGTATTTTATCACATTTAAAATGTAAATAGATACAAAAGATTTGCAAGGGAAAAAATAAATATATCTGTAAATCTAATATTTATATCTTTATTAAATTCCCCACAAAGCGCACACACACACACACACACACACACACACACACACAAACACAAACACTCTCATTAAAAAATTAAAATAAAAACACACTTGTCTTGTGATGATAATTGGCACATTTCTTTATTTTTGAAAACAGACATTGAAACGTTTTTTAAATTTTATTTGATTTTTTTTTTTTTTCCACAATTGAACTCCTTTTAAGATTCAAACTGGACATTGCACTCTCACGTGAACATAGGAGGAGGAAAAAAAGGCTGATTTGTTTTATTTCTATTTTTTTTTTTTTCATTATTTTGTTCGATTTTTCTCTTTCGTTTTTCAACATCAGCGCAGGAATAATTCCAGTCGATATCATCAAACCGCCATTAACAACACCGAGGACATCGAGAAAGAAGCCACAACGTTTTGGTTACTCGTGACTGCGAGGAGGTTTTTTTTTTTTTTTTTTAAATATGCTTTTTTTTTATTATTATTATTTCCCTCTAAGGAGGAAAATTTCCATGCAAATGAGTCGAATGGGTTCAAGCTATCCATGAAACGCTGGCCAAAACAATGCATTAGCAGAAAACACTGAAAGGGAATAATATAATACTTCTCCCTAATAAATAGCAGTGCACTATTACTACGGTAAATGGAAAAAGGCAAGTGTGTGTGTATGTGTGTGTGTGTGTGTGTGTCTGAGTATAATGTGTGTGTGTGTGTGTGTGTGTGTGTGTGTGTGTGTGTGTGTGTGTCTGAGTATAATGTGTGTCTGTGTGTGTGTGTGTGTGTGTGTGTGTGTGTGTGTGTGTGGGAATAGCTAGAAATGCAAACCAGGTTTGAACGGGATTCGAGTCGAGTTTGAAATTGCGTCTCCTGTCCCTTTTATTATTTTTTTGGTGACGTCGTCGAACGTACGATGTTGTTTGTCCCGCACGTCCAAGAAGCAGCCACGTTTTCTCGCACGTTCACTGCTAGCTTGAGCCGCAAAAAGTTGCGTATGGAAACCTCCCCCTCCCTCCACCCCTCCTACCCCAAACACACCCCTCCCCCGAAAGATGTAAGAAAATCGTTTTGCCACACGAAAGAAAATATATAGGACCAAACAAATTTAAACTGACTGTCTCGACAATCAGAGGGCAAAAGAGCGACCCTTTAAATGATCTGGTATCGTGTTGCAGCGGCGGTTCTCTTCAAGCGCTCTCGGCCTTGTCGTCCTCCTTCGCCGCCTCCGAAACATCGCCCTCCGCCTGCTCGGAGTCTTCCACAGCATCTGGTTACGGAGAAAATTACACAAGAAAACTTTTTTTTTCTTTCTTTGAACAAGCCTGTTTATTTTTTTATTTGCCAACTTTTATTTATTCAATTATGGAATTTCTAGAGTTTTCTAATTAAATTATGTGAAACAAGTTCATTCTTCCTAGCACTTTCATCACCAACATGTCTTTTTCTTTCCACGTGAAATTAATCGGTGTCTCTGACTGTTACGAAGCGTTGACACTGAAGCAAAAGCCAATTCTCAGCTCACAGGAACTAATTTTGTACAAAATTCAAAAAGTTCAAGTGAATTACTACAGTTCCTCAAATAGTCCATGATATAAGATGGATTGAGAAGAAATAATTCTCCTCTAATAGTTTTCTGATTTTAATATGATTCAAAATGATTGTAGAGTTTGCGCAAAAAAAAACAAAAAAAAAACTTGGTTTAAATTCACAAATGATCAAATCTTCTTCACACCTAAAAATTTCACAAAATTTCTCCCGAGGCTGGATTCAAACCGATTCACCGAGATATAAAGTCGATGGCTGAGGTTTGCAGTCATAGCTGTCGTTAGTATAAAATAAGTAATATGACCGTTTGTTCGTTTTTTCTTGCCGCTATCAGGAGCGAATTTTCTCATCAGAATTTAGGTTTTGTATGAAGCCAAAAGAAAATTATTGACTCGATGAATTTCCCATGAATTTTGGATGAGATTAAGTGTAAGGCTGTACATTTTTTTTATACATTGCATAGAAACCGTGTTAAAATAGTCATAGCTTAACATCTATTCCTAAATATATTTTCTCTCGGTTGTTAAAACGCAATAGATATTGACCGTGATTATGATTATGGTTTATAAGCAGTTGTTTCACCAGTTTGTCTCCGGTCTTGCTTTCAGAAGAGGCTGTAATTCTCCAGTAAACTGGCAGTAAACATGATGCTTCATGGCTGCAGAGTCTGAACATCTATAAAGCCTAATTGTGGTCAAGTCATGCACTTCGATTTAGTCGAGCAGCCACAGTGCAATAGATCTCCGGCTGAAACCGCTGAAGGCTTCGAGCACAAACTATAACATGTAAAGGAAAGAAATCGATTGTGTAATTTGGTTAGACGGAGACGAATCCGGTCCTCTGTTCCAAAATCACTGACATGCAATAGCAGCCCTTCGTAAAGCATCACTCATGTTTGGCTAATTACTGCATCTCCACGCTGAGATTTTACACGGCTTGAACATCTGTGACTTGAACATCATATACTGAATGTTTGTTCCATGTTGTCTGTCTATTTGGGGGAAGAAAACGTAAGAATAAATCAAATCATTATGTATTTTTTGTCTGATCTTATTTTGGATGAAGCTGTTTTATCTGTACTAATGATTACGATGTGTTAATGAAAACTCATCACACAATTTACACACTGCCATTTTTAGACGTCTTAAAGATAAAATGAGGAGCTGACAAAAATATCATCGCTTAGTTTAGTAAATCTGGACAACGTCACCAAAGTTCACATGTTAGTAGTGACTCTAGTGACTCTTCCTGATTGTAGTTGAAAAATATTTGGGGAAAATTCACAATCTGTTTTATTCAAAGTGATTTGTAAATGAAGCGGAATAAACCTCAAGCGCAACGCAGTGATTTGTCTTTTTAAGATCCAACAATTAAAGGCTGGTGTACTTGGTTAAGGACACAAAATTGTGGGCCTCATTCAAGGGCCTATAATTTGAGATAATTTGTATCTTAGTGGCCGTGCTCGAGAGCCCAACAACTGCAAACTAGTGGCCTCGCCTAAAGGGGCAACAATTGGGCTTTGTTCAAAAGCCCAGCGAAGCCCACAGGCTCAACAATGAGGGTTTGAGGGTTCAAGAGAGGGTTCGGGGTATCACCCAAGTGTCCAATTTTTGAGGACTAGTGACCTGTTCAATATGTGAGGTAAATTAACCTTGCTCAATGACAACAACAAAAAAGTAGTAGGCACTTTGCTGATAGTCTCCATACCTGAGGACTTGGGACCTCAATCCTTGGTCTTGCAGCCACACTCAGGCTCCCAACGTTTGAGTGTTAGTGACCCCACTAGTGGCCTTGCTCAAAAGCCCAACATTCATGAGTCCTTGCTCATGGGTTTAATAATTACAGGCCTTGCTCAAGGACCCACAATTTGAAAGGGAGTGGTTTTGCCCAAAGACCCACCATTCAAAGGCTTGGAGACTCAAACAAGGTTCCAACATTTAGTGGCATTGCACCCAGGCTTCATGATTGAGGGCTAGTACTCATGCTTACATTAACCCTTCATAACGGTATATAAGAATTGGATAGGGCAAATTATTCTAACCATGCTATACTATTTACTTTAATAAAGGGTATTTAAAGCGAACTCCTTTTATAATAAGATATTCTGATTTTTAGTTAAATCAGAACCAAATTTGAAGTCTTAGTTCAATTCAATCGCAAACCCTTTGGGATGTCAGACCTCGAAGAATTACACAAAATAAATACTAACATTTTTACAACAGAGGCTTATCAGGTACCTTAAGCGCCTTGACGAAGCTCACCTGGTTTGTCTTGCGTTTGGGTCACTTCGGCTTCACAATCAGCTGTCTCACTAGCAGTGGCAGGCACGTCGGCTTGTTTGGCGTCCACCTTCTCCTCCTCATTTTCCTCCTCCTTCTTCTTTGCGTCTACATTCTCTGAGGGCTTCTCTGCCTCGGCTTCGGCACTTTCCGCTTCTTTAGGCTTCTCTGCTTCCTTTGGTTCCTCCTTCACATCCTGTTTAGTTTCTGAAGGGGAAGTGGCAGGAGCATCAGCCTTGCTTTCCTCTACTGCTGGAGAGTTAGTGGGACTTTTGGCCTTTTCTTCCCCCTTGGCAGCTTCGTCTTGTTTCTCCGCAGTGGGAGAAGTAGCTTTCTCTTCCTCTTTCTTCTCGCCTTCGTTTTCTTCGGCCTTGGCCTCAGCGGCAGGACTGTCCTCCTCCTTGTCATCATCCTTCATTTTTTTCCGGATTATGTGTCCGCGGAAGCTAGCCTGGATCTTGGTGGCTGCCTTGTGGGCTTTGTCTTCTGGTTTGGTGGTGCCATCTTGCTTGATCTCCTGGTCACCCTCTTCGGTCTTCTCCACCTGAGGAAAAGAGATTACAGCAGAGCATCAGCAGAGATTACAGGCATTTTTAGACGACTTGCCCTTCAATAGCCCTTCTTCTGAATCTTGCCAATCCACGATTTGAAAGGCTAATCTGACTAAGAATATCAGCCAGAGGATAAAACTGCTGGTTATTAGTTGAATTGCAGTCAAAGATCTGGCAAGGAAAGAGTTGGCCACTTGAAAAAAGCTCTTAACCCACAACAGTTTCAGAGGTCTGGCAAGTTGCAGCGATTAAAGGTATTTGGTTAATCAAATTGACAAATGGACAAGTGCGAACTGTGCCACTCACAAAAGAGCCAGTCGCGAAAGACGTAGTGAGTTGCAATGCACTGGTACCTTTTGGTTCCTCAAAATGTAATGAGTCTGTAGTTGACCCAGTAAACTCTTGATCTTGGTTCTGGTATCAGTAGTGGTATCACTACTGGAGCCCATCCCATGGAGCTCAGGCCACAAGGAGGAGGACACCCTGGATAGGTGGGAACTATCAGAGGGAACTCTACATTGTACAACGTCTTTGGACTGTTGGGAGAAACCTCAGTACCTAGAGGTAATCCTCAAGGCATGGGGAAAACATGCTAACTCTAAGCATCCCATCCTGAGGAGAGATTCGAAACAATAACCCGAGTATGTGTGAGCCATCAGTGCAAACTGTTGAGCCACCATACCCCCTCCTTTATCTTCACTAATTAGTCAATTTCCTTGGATCTGAGTCACTATACGCAGGGCAGGAATACACCCCAGACGTGATATCAGAACATTTTGTTCATAATAAATGTTTTAATTCTTCGTTATTCTCCAAAAATATAAAGGTTCGTAAATACACAGTATTATTTGGAAAGGGGCCATTGGTGGCTCCTATCCAAATAAAACAATGTACAAGATGCTGTCTTTACTTTCATTTATTTATGAAAGTCAAATAATTGTACAGTTAAGTGACGTCTTGAGGGAATAAACTGTCCTTTAGGAGATAATCTAGGCTGATTCGTCATTTGGTGATTGCTAGACTTTTGTGAACGCTTTCCAGCAGCTCCAGTAAATCTGGCACGCTGTGCTCTAATCGCTCTTCCAGAGCCACGCGCTCAACAGGAGACCATGTTCACCTGGCAGATATCAAGTGAGCAAGAAACCTGCAGCTGTTTTCTGAGCAATTAGCAGGCCGTACACCAACACTAGGACTTTATGAATGCTGTCATGGAAGGTTGCGCTTAATGATTAGATTCGCCATAATTACAAACGGCGCGCTAACAAATTTTTATAAGGTAGAGAAAAAATGCTGAAAAGAATCCAAATAATCATTGAAGTGACTAAAGGTTTCCAAATATATGTCTTGCTTTCCATTT
This sequence comes from Clarias batrachus, assembly GCA_003987875.1. Classification (NCBI taxonomy): domain Eukaryota; kingdom Metazoa; phylum Chordata; class Actinopteri; order Siluriformes; family Clariidae; genus Clarias; species Clarias batrachus. Next base: position 490,338 of record QMIH01000151.1, on the reverse strand, counting down.
TAGATTAACGACTTTACGAAAAGATGCCAAAAGATTCCAAAACGGAATCACAGATAAATCATTTTAATCCACGAAGCCAAGTGTTACTCAAGCATCATGAAAATATAATTAAAATGCATGTGAGAAGAAAGACGACAGGCTTGTACTGTATTTACAGTGGAAATTAATGTATTTGTTAAAATGACGCACTAATAAAATAAACTAAAATTTTGAAGTGGCCATGACACGAATCGAGCTTTGATATAGACGAATGAATTTTGTGCAAGCAGTGAGGGGTATGTGTGTGAGTGTGTGGGGGGRGAGAGACCAAGAAAGAGACATAGAAAGAATGATACATGGAAAGAAGGAGCAAAATATGA
>QMIH01000151.1:468651-489958 GCA_003987875.1 Clarias batrachus | reverse complement strand
GGGGGGGGGGGGGATCTCCATCTAACTAATAAGCATGGGACATCAAGGCACGGACATCAAAGACTCCAGGGGGGGCGTCCAGGCGTGCGGAAATGAAAACATTACTGACATATTTTGATGCCGACTCTAAAAGGAATCCGATCAGTCGACTGCAGTTAATGCACACAGATCTTTGATGGATATTCCGTCTATCTCCGAAAGGACATCTGGGCTGGTTTCCTCATTAGTGCACTCCATTAGTTTTCTTATGGACCACCAGGAAAGATGAGGTCTGAACTTTGTGCTTAATGTGCGACCGAGATGCTCTGCCCTCTCGTTACACCCTCGCATGGCTCCCTGCCCAAGATTTCCAGGGATCTATTGACTAAGTGCACTGGCAACATCCACCCTCTGAATTGACCACAATCCATCAGTTCTACAGCGTACCCTTCAGGGTTTAGTGCTGATTGATGACTCATGTAACAACTTTACCGAAAGTAACACTTTCACACTTTTCGCGCCAAGTCAACACGAGTCATTACGGAGGGTTCGTTAATGCATCATTTAGTGAAGGCTTGCTGCAATTAACACCAGTTTAACAATAAACCTGAGGTCTGTGAGCACCTTAAAACCCTGGAATCATTCCCATCACTTGATGGTTCATTTTGATCAGTGAGAAGGTAATCGTTCCACATACAGGAACCATATGCTCGATTCGGCTGGGAAAGGTGGTCTCGAGAACGATACGGCGTACCCGAGCGTGAATCAAATCAGATATGGAAGCCAATCATACCTGAACACGGAAGTGGACGCGATGTCACCAGTGCCGTCTCTCTCCTCCGAAATCTCTGCATGCGCCATTCTCATGCTCTGATCTACACACCCATAGCCGATACATTTTTTTCTGAAATATCAGTAATATTAGGCATAGCGCTCGGATTGACTTTCTCATTCTGTTCTTCTCTTCGTGTTTAAAGGTGGCCAGGTGCATACTGCCACCTACTGAATCAGAGAGTGAAAATACACCTGTGTCCCTGAGTACGGAGGGTAACAATATCGTGAACGCTTGAGGAATCGTCTATGCTGCTTATCAATCGTGCCTAATGTGGAAAGTGCCCCTGGAGAGGCGGTACTGGTTAAGTCAACTCGAGCATGGTTCAACCTGACCGCAGGAAGTGAGTCAAACATGATGTGTGTTTTGGATTACAGCTGGGTTTTCTTTAGTTTTGGAAATGTAAGCTGTTAAACTTTTCCATGAAACACAAACTGAGCCAAGTTACAGAGCTGTAGTACTGCATAAATATGAAGTGTTGAAATAAATATGAAAGAAAGAATACACCCTGAATGATAGACAAAATAAGCTAATTATTTCTATACTTCTGAGCGTTTTTTATTTATTTATTTATTTATTTATTTATTTATTACCGTATTTTCAACTAATAAATGAAAGAACTTTTTTTACGATTTTGACTCTGATTTTTTTTTTTTTATTATTGATTAATGCTGTAGGTGTGAAAGTTTGAAACATTTCAGGAATATGTATGAAATTTTCACATATAATTTCCGATCAAAGTTTCAGATCTGCAAAGTACATAATGCTTCATCAGAACGGCAGTCACATCGCTTATCCGTGTCCGATGCAAACGGATCGGAGAGGGTTTGGACTCGTCCCTCAGTTCCCGGCATTCACACCTCTCCTTCTGTCCCTCTCTCGCGGCTGCCAGGAACCACGGAGAAGCCAAATGGCAGCAGCAGAACTCCTCGGATGATCGCTGCAGATTGAGAATCTTTCGAATGTGACACGGCGCGATGATGTACCGCCTTTTCACCTACTCTGCCTAGTCTTCTCAATTTGTAGTGAATGAAGACTGAAAGGAAAGAACGGCTGCCAGTTTTAAAACTCCATAACTCAAGGCAGAGAGTTTACAGCTCGAGAGCGGCCAAATCTAATAAAGCGAGCTTTACAGCCTGTAAAGGTGAGGGGCTGGATAAACGACCGAGGCAATAGGGAAAGGTTAAGGAGTTGCGGCGATTGGCATTAGGGAAGATTAAGGAGTGCTGTGAACTTTTCGGACGCTTCCTTACCAAGAGTATACAACAGAAATGAGAAACAGTGACGACAACAACAAGTTATGACTGCTAAGCTTAAGTCCGAATCAAGGGTTAATCTCCACTCATTACAAATAATATGTGGCCACGACTTGCTTTAATAAAGCTAAAGGAATGAGGTCATCGACATAATTTAGCATAAACGTTCTATGCTGTTGGTGTTTAACATGAAATCAGTTCACAGTCACAATTCAAACTGTCTGCTTGTCTGAGATATTAGCATGCTAATACGCACTTCTTTTCGCTTAGCATGCTAACTTTTACCACCTCCAAAAAATCCAAATAAAAAAAGGAGAAATATTTACAAATTTTCTAAAAAATAAATAAATAAATAAATAAAAATACATTAATTAAAACGTAGAAAGATATGAGTGATGCATTGGTTTACCTTTTTCCATTCCAGGATCCTCGGCTGAATTGTTCCACCAAATGGCTGATATACAAGTAATACTCACATGTCTCTAATGAAAGAAAAGTCAAAATAAACAAACAAAACCATAACGGAGGATAACATGAAAAAAATGATTAAATATAAGATCAATATGATGTCTCGAAATGAAGATCAAACAACTGAATAGGAAAAAACGGAGATGTTAACCTGAAATAATGAGGTGAACTGAATAAAATTAGAATACGTTACAGATGAAATCTGAAATAACTATGAAAGAAAAGAAAAAAGAAAAACTGGAGGAACTAATGCACAAATAACTGAACTGCGTTCTCACTATTTAATCCTCTCCTGGGTTTTCGTCTGAATTACGCCCAACTTCCATAAAAACTCTAGGCATGACCTCGGCCCCGTCTCGACCCGGATAGTTCACTCTCGCTCTTTATTAAGCTCTCACTGGTTCGTCTCAGCATCATCACGCAGCACAGAATGCAGACTCAGGTCTTGAAACGTGTCCAAATCGTCCTGTTGCGCTCTCGTTTATTGGATTCTTCCCACTAATGGGATGCACAAGCCGCATACGGCGACTGGACATGGGCATCCCGTGAAGGAAACAAGAAGATAAACGAGCTAGCCTCGCAGTCAACACTAATGCTTCTTTTTTAATCACATTGAAGGAAACATTTCCATAGACATCTATAAAGCCATAAGGTGCGTTAATTCAATATGCAATCGATACACTTATCTGATTCGCTTAGGTTGTATCACTTTTTAATCCTCTCCTGGGTATTTGACTGTATAGTAGATGCTATTAGGTTTGGATAGCAGGTTTATGGCACCACTTATGGCTCTCAGCTATGGTATTTTTAACCAACGCTGTCTATAAATTAGCGATAATCATGTGTGCAGAATCCAATGAGCATAGGTTCTGCATTAGAAATGGGAGTATGGAAAGGGTTCGGTGGATCTCAGGATTTGTAATTCATATCAAATTCATTATTTTACATGTTTACAAATACAATGATACTCAGAGCGCATACATGTTTTTTTTTTTCTTTGCATGTGTGGAAAGAAAATGTCCAAATACTTAATATTCATTAGTGTATCTTCAGTACTTTGATCTTCAGTGTTGCTTGCATTAAGTAATTTGTGAAAAACATTCTTTTACTCGTCTTTCCAAAGAGCGCAAGTGACCTTTAAGTATGTTTCTGTTCAGACATCTATACATAAAGTGCAAAAATGTACGTTAAAAAATGTTTTCATTATTTTATTTTTTTTTTTTTACCTCTAATCTTTATTTCTACAGCACAGCATCTAAACATCAAATTTTGCGATTTTTAAGTAATCCCTTAAATCTCTGGATTTTCCATTCAGGTAAAAAAAAAATCATCTCCTTATTACTTAATGCTTACCAATAGTGAGATAATAGTCTTTAGTACGAAGTGTAATATGCAATATGAAAAAACTTGTCTGAAATGCATGTCCACAGTGAAGCATGGTGGTGGTAGTATCATATTGCTGCTCATCTTTTTTTATTTCTTGCTAAATGGAAATGTCTTTTCCTAAATATGGTATTCTTATTCATTTGTTTATTTCATTCTGCTCAGGATCAGAATGGATTTGAGCCAGAAGACGGAAAAAAAAACAAACCCTGGAAACTTTTGATGTCTGATTGAGACATTTTCGATCTTGAACCTCGAGGTGTTTTTGATGGATTTCTGATGAGTGATAGCTGCCTGGTGGTTTAATGGTTGTTCCATAGACCTGTATTGACTTTTGATATGTATGTCAGTAATGATGCTATAATGATCATGTTGCCTGCAGGGAAATCTAAACAGAGCGGGCAAATTTGCATTAAATACACAACAGTACCATTGGTTAACTACACAGCGCTTAATCTGGGACTAAAGCATGAGTTCCAAACGAGTTCCAAATAGTTTTTTGTTTTGTTTTGTTTTTTTAGCATGGACATTACAAACATTATCCTCCTTGTGGCATTCAGTACAAATTGCATTCTCTGCGCTATAAAGTAGGCTCAATAAATTGATCGTATAAGACGGGAAATGAGATTAGACCCCATGCAGGAGCATTGAAACCTGTTGCTTGCGTTGTATATTGCGCGTGGTGCTACTGGGGCGCTCCGGTAATAGGTGATGTCTTGTAGCTGCCGCTGCAGAATGAGTCATTTCTCATGAGTCACTCTCATCATTATAGACCCCCGAGATCACTCCAGAGCATGACATCATCCAACGTTTTTTTTACGCCAGCCGAGCCCCGAACGCCATTAGGGCTCTCTGTTCCACAACGGATCACAATAAGTATATGAAGGGGGGGAAAGAAAAACGGATCAATTTGTCACGTGAACAAAGAAGGATCGGATAAAGCGTAGACATGCTGATAAAACATTCCAGAAGACCGAACTCCGAACACGCCTTGAGATGATCGGCGTGGTATCTCCTGCCTTGTGAGTTTAAATGGTGGATCTGAAAGCTGACACTAATGTGATTCATAGCAGCGATGAGTAACACACAGATGTATGAAATCATCTCCATTAGCCAGACCAGAAGATAAAGAAGCCGGGCGAGAGTAAAAAGCGTATATATCGCATAATACGGTTACGCGGCTTGCTTTTTAGTCGTTTCGAGGAAACGTTCAGTGGCCTTTCGGGTCTAATACAGATGGTAGGTCCTGATATCTCCTACACTCTGCCGTGTTCTGTTCTCCTTCGTCTGTCAGGAGATAATGCCCTTTGTTCTGCCTCACACCAGTCAGGGATTTATTACCATGTTTGTCGTGGATGCTGATAATCTTCACACTTCGCACTTCTCCTTATTAACTACCCTGCTGGCCTTTCATTTTTTTTTTTTTTTCTCCCCTCTCTCTTCTCTTCTTCTCTTCTTCAGGACACCTACGTAACTCGGAAACGAATTTTAAATTCGAAATCGATGAGCAATTTTCCCTAATAGGCACGCCGGCATCAAATCAATCACCCGAGGCGTTTTATAAAAACTGACATGAGCTCCGGCGCCGAAGGAGGAAGCGTGTCCAATCAAAATGATTGACGTGGAACACACCGCGTGAGGCGACTTCATCTGCGAGGCCGAAACATAACTCACTCGGCGTTACTAGAGCGACTCCGCGGAGCTGCTTAACGAGACGCGAGGGCTCGCAGGAGTGTCATCTGTACACCGCGGCCTTGATTTCACAAAGACGGGCTACTCCCACTGGCGCTGAACAAAGCCTTTAACACCAAGCAGTCGACACCATGTGTAGATTTTCGGCGAAATTTACAAGCTCTGAGATTCCACAAGTATTAAAGACATTAGTCTTGAAGATGGCATGATTTCTTCCAGGCTGTAATGTATTTAGCTAATCAGGTTCTTTTGAAAGAATACACTCTGGGTTGCCAGCTGCTTCAGCAAACTACAGGTGCATAATTAGGCCACTTTGAGGTTTGCATTTGTTGTACTTTTTCGGAAAATCAGTGGAAAAACCAATTAGTACAGTGTGGACCAACATGAGTCACTAAACGGCTCAAACATGCCTTGGGTCCCAGCTCCATCTTAAGTCTCATCATGTGAATCTAAACGCAGTAGCATCACTGATCATGATTCACCTTTTTATACTCATTAAACTATACGGTAAGCTCTCGTCGGTCATCCTCGAAGAGGCCACGCCCATCGGGAGAGAAACGTTTCATCACGGGATAAAGGTGACAGCGGACACGTGGAGCAGGAAAATGAAATAAAATACAATAATGCTCTTTGTAGCAGAAACACAATCGGGACTACACACCAATCCAGCCGTGTTCTTGTGTAATTCCTGCAACACACAAACGCAATCACCGGTATTCTTCCCCCGAACGCTACCAAGGTGTCAGTCCTCCTGTGGCCTACATCATCATTCATCATTTACAGAGATGTTCATCATTAGAACCAGAATAAGAATGCTACATACATGTTATATCATAATCTGACACAGACATCAACACACACACACACACACATGCAAGAACCTGGCTCTGAGTGAAATCTGAGTGCTCTGTGACAAGGCAGGCTTTTTAATTAAATGAATGTCATGCTTTAATGAAGGTTGCTTCATTAAAAAGAAAAAAAAACACACAGCTTAATAAATTTTTTAAAAAGCGTGGTGTGCATTGTGGAAATAAGATGTGTGTGTGTGTGTGTGCTTTATGGTGTGAACCACGCCCCGGTCCGAGTGTTTAAATGCCCTCCCCTCCCCCACACTTAAGAAACCATTAGGGATTTCAGGCCTGAGAAGAAGAAGGAGAAGAAGAGCGCGTGTGACAAGTGTGAAGAAAAAAATCCCAGTCCAAGTTCTGTCTGATGCGTTTTTTTTTTCTCTTTCTCTCTTTTTTATGCACATGAATATTCAAGGCTTGCTGCTTGAAATGCGCGAGTGTCGAGGCATGCACATGCAGCGAGGAAGCACCTGCGCGCGCAGTGAGGCGCGAACCACCGCTATTGCAACGCTGTTCCGTCAGCCGCGAGAGTCACGCGCAGAGTAACGCGCCGTGGTCGCATGCGCACGCTCGCGCCCCGGTGCTTATACAATCCGTGCATCGATCATTATATGAATAATAGCAGTAATAATAATAATAATAATAATAATAATAATAATAATCTGTTTCAGTTGCACGACAAAAAAAAGACATCTTGCTGTGCATCAGTGCACAGTTACTGGATCTTACACCGCGACACACGGCCGGGTTTTTTTTTTTTTTTTCCTCTCCCCCTAGTGCAACCAAAAACTCCACCTCGAGGCGTTATTATATTTATTTATTTCGCAGTTACGCAATCATGCAAACATTTTTTTTTTTTTTTACATATTTAATGTTTCTTTAGGCGGTAAACTCTCTCATCAGCATCGGCACCAGAATCAGAATCAGCACTGCCGCCGCCGCCGCCACGCCCTTTTTATTCCCTTTCATCTTGCCGGCGGCTCGGCGGGGGCGCGCGGGTGCACGCACGTGGCTCCAGTTCAATTCACGCGCTCGAGCAAACCGGCTCGTGCACGTTGTTCAGCGGTTACATACCTTATGCTTGACATACACGTCAGTATATAGACCTGATAGACCGCTTTACAGTCTACAGTATATTACATAAATATATAAAGGTCCGCGCGCGTCACTGAGAGCCATCATTTCACACGACATGTACCGGCTGCTGCACCTCGTGACCTCGCTGATCCACTTTTCTTTTTTTTTTTCTCTCTTCAATGCATCGTTCAATAAATAAATAAACAAAGAAATAAATAAAGCATCCATCTTTAGTGCATTGCAAATCCGGTCTTTTTTTTTTTTTTTCTCCCCCTGCGCTCGTGCATTACCGAGACGCGCGCGGACCCGCCCAGGAGCGCACAGACAAAGGAGCTGAAAAGCCCCCGGACAGGTGCAGATGTACAACACGGAATCTCATCGTTTATGTTCCTTTTTTGTTTGTTTGTTTGTTTGTTTGTTTGCGTTTTGCCCCATCTGCAGCGCGTGCTCCTTAAAAAGAAATCGCCCTTTTTTTTTTGCACGAATTTCCCATGCAGCCCACGAGTTCAATGCACCCCACCCTTTTTCTCTCTCTCCCTCTCTCTCATCTCTCTCTCTCTCTCTCTCTCCATCTTCAACTTCTGCACACTGACACCTAAATTAACACCTTTTATAATCATTTGCATTAAGCATTCTACATTATTCCTCAAGCAACATTTTTTTCCCATTATTACTAGAGTCTTGCTTCTTTTCTTTTTTTTTTTTTTTAAATAGAAGCCTGTTTTGTTAAACTCCAAGAATCTGAGAAATGAAGCGGAATCTCAGGTGCGAGAATTCTTTAAACTCTCAGCTGCATGAGGGTGAAGTCTCCAGGCAAGCCATGCTCGGATGTTAATTACATTAGCAAGGCGTGTCAGATGTCGGTTCGAGCCTAGCTGACAGCACAGGAGTCCCTGTGATTAAGACCGTTCTTTTTTTTTTTTGCTGTTCTTCTTTAAAGAGTTTAATATCCACATTCAAACAGACAATGAAATGAACGAGCAGTCATAATTACCGGCTTTGTTCTTCTTATACAGCACAGCATGCTTGTAGTATCCTTCCTTTTTTGCCGCCTTCTTCCCTTCTTCCCTTTTTTGCACTTCTCTCACACACTCCCTCGCTCGCTCAAGTGCTCTCTCTCTCTCCTGCTCTTTCTGTCTCTTGCTCTCTATCTCTCTGCTGCACACACACACACACACATTCACACACTCTCTCTCTCTCTCTCGCTCACTCTCTCGGGCTGTATCAACAGCTGAGGCGTCTGATGCTTTTAGTCATTACAGTCAGGCCCAAGCGCACACACACACTACGGCTGGTCGCTCGCTCTGAGGCAACAATGAGTGCAATCTCTAAAGCCCTCCCCTCTCTCTCTCTCTCTCTCTCTCTCTCTCTCTCTCTGTCACTCTTTCACACCCCTCCATCCTCTCTCCATCTTCTGAACCCACCCATTGTGCAGGCGGTAACCCCACCCTTTCCTGGAGCTCCTATGAATGACTGAACATCTACAATCTGTCCAATTCCCACCTCTACACGATACACACACACTCACACTCTTCCCCCCTTCTTTTTTCCCTTTACACCCACACCCCCTACCCCCCCCCCCCCCCGACTCCACGGGCTGGGCGGTGGCCCTGCAGGTCCTCGGCGTGACCCTTTTACAGGTTGTGTGATCACCAGTGTGTTTGCCGTCAATATTAACGCAACAGAACGCCTCTCTGGTGTTTTTCCGAGCGCTGTTCACATGGTAACGGCGCCGACTCGATGGCCGTGCAAAAGCCCCGGGGTGTGGAAGTGTTTCTGGCATCTCCTGCAATCATACACACACAGACACACACACACACACACACACACAGACATACTAATGGCAGTGGTGACCAGGATCTCCCTCCACCACCGACTCTCAGCAGCTTCCAATTTTGTAATAAAAGGTCGAGTGCACTGTGTGTGAGTTTTTATTACGCATCTAAGTGCACTTCACAGGGGAAAGTCAAGTCTCCGTTTCACACCTACAAAATGTATTTCCATGCAAACTACAGATCTGAATCAGATATTAAGCCACCCCGGATATAAACCAGTTTTAATTCAAACAATACACTGGTAGTGTTCTATATACTGTAGTACTGTAGGCCCAGTGTGGAGTGCATTTAGCTCCCTTAGGCCAAAAAAATCACACACACACACACACACACACTTCACATGTGAATATATAAACATGTACCCTGAAATAGCTAATTTGAATAAACCCTATGGCGTCAAATATAAAAAATAATAATAAGATGTAAAAAAAAAAACATATAGTACAGAAAAGAATCATGTGAGACGATGTTTAGTGTAAAAGCTTTAAACCACGTGGCGTACGTGAAAATAAAAACAATACATGTATAAACATTACCTTGGAATTGTAGTGAAGTGTGTTTGTAAATAAATGATTTGTTTGTAAACGTCACACGAGGTAAAACAAACATGATGTTGTCCATAAAGATGCGTAAAACTAAATTAATCTAAATTAATCGTGTGACGGAAAAAACAAATATTATTAATGGTGTGAAAAATCTTATGGTTAATAATGATCCGAAAGAAAAACCTGCACGGGAAAAGGTATTAATCACGTGTAATCATGTAAAAATTGATTAATCATGTGGAAGAAAAACCACAAGGCTGAATAAACTACGTGTAAAAGTGTGAAATAAATTCTTCCTTTGTGAGGATCATGTGAAATAAATAAATGCTCACCATTTATTTATTTCACATGATCTTCATATGTTAAATTATGACTCATGGTGAAAAACTCACATCTGGCAGTAAATGAAGCCTGTGAACAAAATCACAAGTGAAAATAAATGAATCATAAACGAATGAAATAGAAATGAATCCTGAATTTTTTTAACAATGAAATGTGTCAAATATAAAAATTTCACGTTTAAATCAATCATGAAAATGAATCAATTCCACATGTGGAGGTCATGTGACCTTTCTGTAAAGGGTTATATTGTACATTAAGAGAACTTTAAGTAGTGTAGAAGATGTTATTTCATACACACACACACACACACAGGTACATCTCTATAAATTAGAATAATGCTGGAAAATGAAAACAGCATCTCCATAAAGTTGGTCAGCAGAGGGAAGCATCAAGTGCTGACCTTTGACCTGATAAAACACCGTGGACCAACACCAGCAGAGGACACGGCTCCTCAAACCACCACCGACTGCAAACTTTACACTGGACCTCAAGCGGCTTGGATTCTCTGCCTCTCGTCTCTTCCTCCAGACTCTGGGACCTCGATTTCAAAATGAAATGCAAAATTTACTTTCATCTGAAAAGAGGACTTTGGCCCACTGGAGCAACAGTCCAGTCCTTCTTGTCCTTAGCCCAGATAAGACGCCTCTGATGTTGTCTCTGGCTTGCAGCCCGTGTACTGTGGCTCTTGAAGCACTGACTCCAGCTGCTGTCCACTTCGTGTGAATCTTCGCCAAATTCTTGAACTGGCGACCGAACCAGACCGAAAGACCATTTAAGGCCTCAGGAGACCATTGCACCATTGTGTTTTGAGTTAATTAGCTGATTAGAGTGTGACATCATAAGTATCTAATATTTAACCTTTTCACAATATTCCTATTTCATTAGAAATTATAATCCAATGCTACAAAGTGCGAAAAAAATGCAACACCCTCCTCAGCAGCGACCTCGTTTCCCCTCTCGTCCGTTCCGACCCCTCAGCATTCAGCATCAGCAGTGAACTAATCACCTCCTGATCGTCTCTCATCATCTGCACCTGTTTCTCACTGGATCAGGACTTCAGTTCGATGTATTTTTTCTGCTCAAACATTTCATAGGTCACTGTCTGGCTTCTCAAACAGAAGCATCGATTTCAAAACAGCTATAGAAACGTATTTTAAAAGCATTAAACTCTGTACGACGTGTAGATTTTCCAGCCGATGAGCCGTGACAAGCTAATGTTTTTGCTTTGCTTCTTTCTGTCACGTGATCAGTGAAGTGATGATGCATAATGTGAGACACTTTTGACTACTGTGTGTGGTTTGAAAGTGTTTAAAGGGTTTTTGGAGAATGTTGAAGCCAAGAAAAAGACATTAACCCAGAGATGGAATAATAGCTTTTTGAAAAATCACATAAAATCCAAACTTATATAAGTATATATATAAAAAAAATGACATGTTTTGGCATTTCTGGTTTTAAGCCTGCCGTGCTTATGATTCGAAGAGAACATGCACAAAATATTCTCTGTCAGTTGCATTGCTTCAGTTATCTCGTTTCGCCGTCAAACTGATCGTTTGTTATTTATTATAAACATACTGTAGCACTCCATGCACTCTACAAATGTTATCAAATAATACCTCAATTACATAAGTCTCATTTGGAATTTTGAAAGTTGGTATTAAAAGTTTATATATTTCACAATCATCAAACATGTGCAACATGCATATAGTGCACTATTTATTTAATAATGTCTTATAGCGCTAATGTAAACTATAACACTCAGATATCACTCCCAGGTCAACAGAATGTGTAGCGTGTAGGAGTCAATATGACTGTATATACCCGACATAGTGCACTATACAGGGAGAGGTGTGTGTGTAGTGATGAATTTTCTGGGGGGAAAAAAAGGCATTTGTTTATTTCAACTTTACAGTATGAAAGGAGACTTCAGGTTAAGAGATAAAGTTGTAACGTCACATCATCTGAATTGATGTTTTGTTTGTTTTTGTTTTATTCAAATGTATTGAATCTTGTGACTGTGTATTAAATATAATGACAATGGAGGAAGTTTAATGTGCCATTATTTAAAAATCATTAGCGAGTGGTGTAGTGGTTAGCACTGTCGCCTTGCACCTCCAGGGTCCGGGTTCGATTCCCGTCTCTGTGTGCATGGGGTTTGCATGTTCTCCCCGTGCTTGGTGGGTTTCCTCCGGGTTCTCCGGTTTCCTCCCACAGTCCAAAGACGTGTACTGTAGGCTAGGTTGCTTGGCGTCTCCAAATTGGCCGTAGTGTGTGAATGAGTGTGTGTGTATGCGTGTGTGCCCTGAGATGGATTGGCACCTTGTGCCCTAAGTCTCCTGGGATAGGCTCCGCCCCCACAACCCTGAATACAGGATTACATGGTATTGATGATGAGTGAGTGAGCAAGCGGTATAAGAGCAATAACACACTCAGAGTAACGATATCTACTGTATGCATCATCACCCACCTTTTTATTGATTGTTTTCCTGTAATGAGTGTGTTTCAGTGTTCAGTCCTTACCCAGGTGATATAATTACTTCAATATTGAAATATAAATCTTTGGAGGAAAAAAAGTTTTTAAAAAAAAGAAGAAAAAAAGAAAAGAAAAGAGAAAGTGAAGCAGGAACCACTGGAGGTGTTGGTGCTGGAGTTTGATCGTATCATTATCTTACCATCACAAAGACTGAAGGGCGCATTACAACTCCTCATACAAGAGATTAATCCAATTAGAATCATCATAATAGGTTTGTAATGAGAACAACCCCTGGCAGCGGTTTAAATATTATAATCGTTCCAGGTTCATTCTCAGCTAAAAGGCTTTATTAGAAGTCATTGTGTGAAGCTGTAAAAACTCTGCGAGACTTTTCAATTATTCTCCTCTAACACGGACTTTCTCGTTGGGGCTAAATTACGATACATAAAAAAAACACCATGCAGAAGGAAAAGCCCTCGGTGGGAACATGATTATTTTATAGCATGACCTTGTGCTAGTGTTACAGGAAGAAAAAAAAAAAAAAAACATGGTTTCCTGAGCAATGTAGTGCGCGAGGTAGAGAGAGTGCAAATCACTCCCCAATGTCAAATGAAGTGCACTAGACAGGTGTGGTGTCTTTATAACCTGCACATGTGGCGTAGGGAGCATTACCACACCTGACGTTCCGACCACACCCTGTTCACTAGGAAAAGTCAACGTCTGGAAGGAAAATACGGAACTGTGTAGAAAATCTTAGCGTGCTGCTAACGTGGTCTAGCGTGTACATTTACGTGTGTAGCGCGCTCTTCTACTGGGCTCTAGAGCACAAATGCACATGTGTAACATACTGTATATGGCTCTAGAATATACATTTACACATGTAGTCTACTGTATATAGCTTCAGAGCACACGTGTGTAGTGCTGCGCTCAAGAGTGTGCACTTTATATGGGTGGAGATTGTACATTTGTACATGCTGTGAACTTCTAGAAGGAAAATCGGGAGCTATATAGAAAATCTAGAGCAACCAATAATAAATAGTGAGTAGTTTGCTGTATGTGGCCCTAGAGCATGCATTTACATATGGTATGTACTATGCTGTTAAGGGCTCTAGAGTGTATATTTACATGTGCAGTGCACTCTATGTGGATCTAGAGCACAAATGCGCGTGTGTAACACACTGTATATGTCTCTAGAGTGCACATGATGTGTCCTTCTAGAATAAAACTGAGAAGCTATATACAAATCTAATCTAGAGCAAAAGCTAATAAGCAGTGTACTGCTACGTGTGTAGTGTGCTGTACTGTACTGTACGGCTCTAGAGCCTAAATTTGCACATGTAGTGTCCTGTCAAGGGGTCTAGCATGTACTTTTACACATGCATTTATACATGGTGTGAACTTCTAGAATGAGGATAGGGAGCTATATGGAAAATCTAGAGCAAGAGATGACGAATGGTGTGATGCTAAAAGGTTCTAGAGTGTATATTTACATGAGAACTGTACTCTTTGTGGCACAAATATGCATGTGTAACCTTTTACGTATGGCTCTAGACCGTAGATTTACACAATGCTGTGCGCTTCTAGAATGAGTTTTCTAGAAAATAGTGCACTAGATTGTTGTTTTATACTGTATGTACTCTGTGTATTGCTCTAGAGTGAACATGTACACGTCTAGTGAGCTGTATATGGCTTTAGGGTGTACATTTCCATATGTTGTTTGCTGCACAAGGCTCTAGAGCGTGCATTTACACATGTACTATACTGTTAAGGGCTCTGGAGTGTATATGTAGGGCATTCTACGTATATATAGCTCTAGAGCACAAATGTGCACCTGTAATCTTTTGCATATGGCACTAGAGTGTACATTTACACAATACCGTGAGCTTCCAGAATGAGTTATCTAGATCATAAATAGTGCACTAGATTAGTTGTTGTTTTATAGCCTGTATAGTGCATTATGTAGTAAAGAGCGCTATACTTACAGTACACATGTTCAGTATAAGTGTTATAATGTATACATGCTAAAAAAATTATGAATTCTACGTACTGTCTAGGGCACTTCATAGTACAAATAGCGAGTGGTTTGGGTTCAGCTCCAATCCCTCAAGAAAAGTCTGAAATAAAACTAAATAAATAAATATTTGATTGAGTACTGACCTGAGATCAGAGGGCTAATTCAGAAGGCGCTTGTATTTTATAGCCTCATATGTAAGTATGAGAAAACACACTGGTGTGTGTGTGTGTGTTCGTGTGTGTGTGTGTGTGTGTACTCTTTAGAACGCAAACTCTTTAAGTGCTCCATTGAGGCACAGGAGAGATTAGACATCGACCAGCACAAGGCTGTGGTTGTGTCTGTCAAAGCCCGTTAGCATCCACACACCCACTACAACCCCAACCCCCATACCCCCCACCACCACCACCCCACACACACACACACACACACACACACACACACACATTTACACCCGCGCGGTGTTGCACCAAGGACAACATGACATGTGTAAGTGTGTGTATGCATAGATTTCTATCAAGGTGGCAGATCTTCTCGTGTTTAAAAGGTCACAAAGGACGAGTTTCAATCACACATCCCGGGGCGTGTCCGATCTCCGATGCTGCTTTTTCCCCCTACGTGTTCAGATGTGAGAAATTGGAATGTAAAATGTATAGACCCATCCAGGCCTCGTCTCTTTGATCGTCATCATAACCTCACTTGCTCTTTTCTGTGCTGCTGGGTGACACGGGGTGTAAGTGAAGCACCAGATAACTGAATTGTGTCTGAATCCTTCATGGCTCCTCACTAGACAGTGTGCTAGATCAAGTGCTCTGGAACTTTAGTGTGGACGCACGGTGCACTATAAAAAGTACTTCGTCCCATATCTGGAGCTCCAGACCATGAATTTACCCCTGTAATGTGCAGTGCACTGTGTACGACTCTAGACCTGACATTTACACAAGTAGTGTGCTGTGAAGAAATTTTTTTTAAAAAAGACAAAAATTTTTGCAGTTTCTGGTTTTTATCACGATTATGATTCAAAGAAAACGTGCACAAAATGTTTTTTTTTTTTTTTCAAAGCTGCAAAGCTGGAGTTATCTCGTCAAACTGATCATTTGTTATTTATTATAAACATACAGTAGCTCTCCATATACAGCCTGCTAAATACTCCACAAATGGTATACAATAATACCTAAATCACATTATTTATGCATGTGAGATTCCAGAGCCATCTCCCTATATACAGTACGGACGCTATGTATTTTACATCAGTGTCATTTGGAATGTTTAATAGTAGTGTTGACATTTTGAACATTTCACAATCATCAAACATGTACAACATATAGTGCACTATACCTCACTGCCATCATTCATACATAATGTATTCATTTTATTTAATAATGTCTTAGAACTCTAATGTATACTATAATGCTCAGATATCGCTCCCAGGTCAACAGAATGTGTAGCATGTAGGAGTCAATATTAGACACTGCACCCTACGTAGTGCACTATACAGTGACGGGTGAGTGTAGTGATGAATTTATTATGGTTATTATATTAAATGTATGGAAGGAGTCTCCGGTTTTAGAGGTAAATCTGTAATCTGTAGTGTGATGTTAAGCATCCACACTCCCACTTCAACCCCAAACCCCCTAAAGCGTACAGTTACATGTGCAGTGACCTGTATATGGCTCTAGAGCACACATTTACACATGTAGTGTGCTCTTACGGGCTCTAGAGTGTGCATTCAGGGTCTAGAGCAGTTTTTTACATAGATTTAGAGTGTAGATCTACACATGCAGTGCACTGTACAGTGTATGGCTCTAGAGCACACATTTACACATGTAGTGTGCTCTTACGGGCTCTAGAATGTACATTTTCATGAATAATGTTCTGTTAATGGCTCTAGAGTGTACAATTACATGTGTAATGCAATATATATGGCGACAGAGCGTAAATTTACACATGCAGTGCACTGTATCTGGATCTAGAGCACACATTTACACATGTATAATCTACACATTTAATGCACTGCCTATCACTCAAGAGTGTATATTTATACATATGATGTGCTAAAATAAAAAAAAATAAGAATACATTCATTAAAATGTACATGTTTAGCCTGATGTACTGTATATGGCTCTAGAGCATAAATGTACATGTGTAATGCACTATATATTTTTATACATTTACACCTGTAGCGAGGTGTTTATAGCTCTACTGCATACATTTACATGCATAGTCCACTGGATATGGCTCTGGAATGACACATGTCACACATTCCCTTTCAAGAGTAGTGCACTGTACAGTATGTGGCTCTAGAGCATGCATTTACACACAAAGTGCACTGATAAGGGCTGTAAAGCATGCACGCTTCCATGCGGCGAGCACTGTACTGTATGTGGCTCTACAACATAAACGGACACGTGCAATGTGGTGTACATTGCTCTAGAGCATAGATTTACATGTGTACCGCACCCTATAGGGCTCTAGAGTGTACATTTAAATATTTACAGTAATGCACTGTTTAAGGCTCTAGATCATATCTTTACATCCATATATGAAAGGATCAGAATCATAGGTTTTGACACGCAGTGCGCAATATTGTAATCTCAGTTCTTAACATCAGAACCTAAGGCACTATATAATGTTCTACATATCAAATTGTAGGGTCTGATCCCTGTGTAGTGTTCTACGTGTCTGAATCTAAGTGCTAAAATCCTATATAGCACATTATTTGTTCAAAAGTAGGATCTGGAACCCTATACAGTGCACTATAATTATGAATTATTCATGTATACTAAACATAATGACTACATGTAGGATTAATGTGTGTTTATAGTACACTGCATATCCTAATGTAGAATTCACAGAGTGTCATAGACATATACATTTACATTCTAGAGCCCTTTATACAGTAGTGCACTCCATGAATAGCTCTATTTGGACTTGTTATGTTTTGCACTATAAAGGTTCTAGAAAATTTTCATAACCTATCTAGGGCACTTACATAGGAAGTAGGGAGCACTATACTATACCATGCACAATCCCAAACTAGTGCACTAGAGAGAGTGTAGAAGGGAATATAACCTACTTAATGGACATTATGAGATCTAGTCTAATGTATCTAGATAAGCCGAGACGACACGTGAGGACTTTTTGATTATGCAGTATACCGTGTACTAGATAAGGGTCAGAAAAATGTGAACCGAAAACAGTCAAAGAAACTGGAGAGAAATTTAAGCAGAATTTTCCTGAATCTGTCTCTCACTCTTCGACTGTGTTCAGGCTTTAATAAACATCCGCCACACATTTATGGGTCAATAACAGGGGCACAAGGTCATGAGGTCATTGTGCCAATAGAGCAGTCATGAATTAAACAGGTGAAGGAGTCATTTATCCATCCTCGAGGTACATAAATAAATCCAAAATGTGCCAAAAGAAGAGAGCCTTAAAAAGTGTGCAAGGACAGACATGAACTCATCAGGGAAAATTAATGTCTTTCTTAAACATGCGGTAAATTATTTATTGTTCCCCGGCTCTCGCGAGCGTGCCACCATGGACGCTTCTGAATGTTAATGAATATTCATGATCACCTGGATGCTGTCCAGTGTCTCAGGTAAACAAATACCCGTCCTAGCACTGTTAAAGAAGAAAATGTCTCACATCGCCTAGCGTCTGATGTAACTGCTTTCATGTATTTCATACTGCTTACGATATAATTGCTGCAGTGAAACGACTCTTTAATTGCGTTTAGCGTGATTGACGAGTATTGACGAATTGATTTTGTGGTTGAAGTGTCCGATACAACACAGCTGCTCGTCCACATTTATTAGATCTTTTCTTTCATTGCTACAATTCCATTACAAGGAGTAAACACATTAACACAAATCATGCTTCCTTTTATCAGCTGATAAAAAAAAGAAAGACAACTTTACAACCTGTCCAAAAAGAGGAAAAACAAAAAAGGTAATGGTGCAAGACTTAAAACACAAGGATATCCAAATGTCCAAAATCAACTAAGTTAAAAACTTTATTGTTTAAAACTACAATTACCTACCTAAAAATGTGACACTGCACAGGGATACCAGGGAAATCTTTAATACAGTAGAAAATGGAAAACCAATGGCTAGCTAGTGAAATGTACAGCCTAGAAATACGTTTTTCACCACATGTCTGAGAAATTGAAAAAAGTAATAAAAACATAGTAACTTACCAGCTAAACGTCCAATATCAGTAAAAAAATAAAACATAAAAACTTTCCGCTTTCAACTAAATATTTAGTGTATTTTTTTAATTAATGGCAAGATAAATGTTTAAAACTGAAATTCTAACTTCCAATGTCAAAAAATGAAAAAATTAGAAAAATATGAAGATAAATGTCCATTGTACATGGGTAAAAAAAAAAAGAGCTAAAAATGCTGTGTCCATAAAAATGGAATTCAACATCTACCTACTGTAGCTAAATATTGATTGTTCAACCAGTTGTACCAACACCCAAAACAATACTACTAGTTAAACATTCAAGAAAGTGGAAAATCATTGTCCAACCAGTCCTAAGCCTTAGGGTAGAAAATAAATGAGTGGCTAGCTAGCTAATGGTCCAATAGCTGGAAAAATTCAAAAACCAATAACACATTTGTCTAAGCGTCCAAGAATGTGGAAAGACTTCTGACTAAATATCTAATTAAATATCCAATAAGAGTCTGATCAGCTGAATAGCTAAAAAGTCTGAGAAAACAAACCGCTAAATGTCCAAATGTTTGAGAAAATGGAAATGTGATAAGCACAAAGTGTCCAATACCCTTTAAAGTGATAAACACTTCTATTTTAGTGGACAACCTGCTAAACCGCAATGTCCAAAAAACAGAAACATTTCAAAGTATCTGTGTCACCAAAAGTGGAAACTGTCCCATTTCAGCTAAATGTTAGTTGATGTAAAATAAGAAGAAGAAGAAGAAGAGTACAAGGGCCAAGGAGCTACATGTCCAATGTCCAGTCAGTTAAAAAGGTTTAATAACTAATTATTCAGTGTCCAATAAAATGGAAACCAGGCACAAGAAATGTTACTATGGTAAACCAAAATACATCCCATAATACACTACAGTATCACCACATGACTTCAGGGTAGGTCGTGTGGCACTTCAGTGAGTACCGTGATAGTACTATGGTGTGTGTACTACAATACTGTGATGATTTCCAGGATACTTACTGGGAACTGCACTTTGTACATACTGTACCATATTAGATATGTAAGTACAACACTACGGGCGTGGCACAGTACAGGCAGTACCCTATTATTGTATTAATACTGTATGGTATCAATTATTATTGACAAAAGTATTTGTCCAAACCTTGTTAATTATTGAATTCAGGTGTTTCAGTCACTCAGGTCCCTTATCCCCAGTGAAGGACGATCTTAATGCTTCAGCTTAAAAAGACATCTTGGACGATGCTCTGAGTCTATGCAACTTCATGGCAACAGTTTGTTGGAGGCCCTTTTCTATTCCAACATGACTCCGCCCCAGTGCTCAAAGCAAGGACTATAAAGACACGGTGCGATGAGTTCCATGTGGAAGAACTCGAGCGGGCCGAACACCGAGCCCTGACCCCGACACCATCGAGCACCTTTGGGATGAACTGTATCGGAGATTGTGAGCCGGACCTTCTCGTCCAACATCAGTGCCTGATCTCATAAACGCTCTTCAGAATGAAGAAGACTCGAATTCCCACAGAAACGCTAGAAGAGTGGAAACTGTTATAGCTGCAAAACCAACTGGGGGACCGACTCCATATTGAAACACATGAACAAATACTTTTGTCCATACAGTGTAGCTGTAACATTGTACCAAAGTACGTATCATGGTAGAAGCAGGTGCGATAGTGTAATTGCAAAAAGAGTGCAACGGACAACTGGCTAACTGGCTAGATGTCTAATTCCCAGCATTCAATATTTAAAGATATTAAATTGAAAAATAATTGAGGCAAAAACGATTTCTTCAGCTAAATGTCGAATGTATGATATGAATCCTAATCCGATATCGTACAGTACCAACTAAAATATCTGATGTTTGATCAGTTGGGGGAAAAAAGCAGACTAAACATTGAACATGCGAGACTTTCACCATAATATCCGTCCAGCTGAATGTGAGGCATCTGAGAAAATGGAACAGAGATGTGTATAGGGGGCGGAGTTTGGATTTTTGGAGATGGATCAGACCCACGGATGAGATACGTCACATTCGGAGCTATAACGCTACAAGTGTCTCGCCTGATGCCGTAAATAGACCCTGCTCTCAGTGTGAAGCCGTGTAACGATGTTCTCAGCATGATCGTGCAGATCGGCCGCTGTGTTTCAGCTGATTAGTGTCTCACACACACACACACACACACACATACATACATACATACATACAAAATGAAGATACAATAGCCAATCAATTCCATCTTAGTATAAAAACCCACACTAAACAGAAATCTCTCTCTCACACATACACACACACACACACACACACACACACACACACACACATATATAAGATGTATGTTTACATATTCGTAATATAGATGTGACAGAAGTAGACTTG
>QMIH01000151.1:411358-468612 GCA_003987875.1 Clarias batrachus | reverse complement strand
GAAATCTCTCTCTCACACATACACACACACACACACACACACACACACACACACACACACACACATATATAAGATGTATGTTTACATATTCGTAATATAGATGTGACAGAAGTAGACTTGTGCTGATTCAACCCTCTCACAGACGTGTGTGTGTGTGTGTGTGTGTGTGTGTTCGTTGTCCAAGCAGATGCCCCCAGCCTCCATCATTCACCCCTATAAGGAGCGGTTTCCTACACGGCAACAGTTACTGCGGCAACCACAGCCCAAGTCAGGCGGCATCCTCCTCCGATGACTCCGGCTAACTGTAAGCACTCCTCCCCCTCTCTCCTTCTCTCTCCTTCTCTCTCCTTCTCTCTCTCTCTCTCTCCTTCTCTCTCTCTCTCTCTCTCATCACTTGTTCACAGGACCCCAACGGACGCCATCAAATCCTCGACAATGCTCCCTTCTCCATGGCAACAGGCCAGAGAGCGAGAGAGAGAGAGAGAGATGGAGAGAGAGATTGATTTAGCACTAATATTTAGTGCTCTAGGGATTTTCTTGTACTCAGCTCTCTATACCTTATACACACTGGATATGAAATGAAATCAGATTTTTTTTTTAATCATAATTAAGGACCTTTAAGCAGATCAGAGCAGGCTTTCAGGAAGTGAAGGTACATTTCCACCAGAGGAACCGGGGCATCCCTGTCTCTCGGCTGTAAAACTGGAACTAAATTCAAGCCGTAAAAAGGGCGTGGCCTAGACTTACCCTGCATTTTGTCTTCTAAGAACTTTCCCTTTAGCGATATTATCATGATTATTCAGCAAATGTTTGACTGGACACTCTGCTCTAGAAAAAACTGGCCTTTGACCCTTTTAAGGGAAGTAAAGATTCCCTAAACCCCAGTGTGAGTCTATGGCAGTTCGCTAAGTTTAACTATAGCTTGTTTATCTTTGATTAATTTGATTGTACATTAACAAATGTACAACGTTCTCGAATCACTGTAACAGGAAGCAACAGCGGAGATTCCGACCCGGACTCGAGAAATAAGGCGATGTAGGCGGGGCTTCCACAGTGTAGATTTAAGGGGTCACAACATCTGTTTTGCAGCTGTAAATCCTTCCAGACTTCAGTTGGATCATGTTGATTTTCAGCTACTGGGACAAAAACTGAGACAAAATCCATTTTTGTGGATTTTTTCATTCAAAAATTCAATTAAATCTTTTAAGTCGTTTTTTCTCATTCGGCTGCTGACGAGATTCCTAAAGTGTGTTTTTATGGCACAGGAGGACACCCGATATACTGTAGTCCTGTCACGCTGTTGATTTTACATTAGTGTTGTTGTTTTTTTTAATCTCAGGCAGTGTTCCCATGTCTGAACGACAAAAAAAAATGAATGAAATAAATAAATAAAAGTGTCTTGAATGACTGATCTTGAATGCCCCATGATATTTCAAGTGCGTGTGTGTGTGTGTGTGTGTGTGTGTGTGTGTGTGTGTGTGTGTGTGTTACTAATTAGTGCAAATGCAGCACTTGATTGTTCTGTTGATTCTGAGAGAATTATGCAGGTACATCATGTACATCATGTAAGCAGTAAAACACCGCATGTTGTGCTCTAATTGAAAACTTATCAGTGATGGTATGTGCAGAGTGAGTTTTACGACCTAAAATCTTTTTTTTTTTTTCCCAGAACAGCACAACATGGAGTGTTTCATTCTTTTAACACTTCAGCACTTAAATGCTAATAATTCTTAAATTATTCGTATTTATTCAAGAACTTAGTGATCACAGCATGTAGAAGATAAGCATACACTGCATCAATAATAATAATAATAATAATAATAATAATCCTGATCAAATGAATTTTCAAATCTGGGAGCTGAAAGAAAAAAAAAGGGACAGTTCAGAGCTTTTACACCCTATATAAAGATTATACGGTGCCGACACTGGAGACTCCTTCATTCAGACTTGGTCTTGAGTAACATTTTTCACACACTTTTCACAGATTCCCCCCCAGGAACTGTGTGTGAACCCTGTCATCAGCTACACAACTCTTTTTCCCCCTTTAGGACCTACTGTAGGACCATTTTCAGGTACACAGGAGCCTTTCTCCAGGCAGTTAGACACATTTTTTTCGGGTCGTGACATCGACACCTGTGCGAGGAATCGATCCCGTCAGCGTTCATGTCAGTTCTGCAAGACTTTGTGTGTGTAAAATGTAAGCACACGAATAAGACTGCATCAATAATAATAATAAAATAAATTGTTGAATTTCTTTTTTTTTTACAGTTTCTGGCGGGGCCGAAGGGGGGGGCCGGATGGGTGGGAGTGGGGGTGTCTATGAAAAGTGTGTGAAAATAAATGCTGTATAAACGTCTCCTTAAAGGAACGTCACACATGGAGCATCCACAGGACAAGACTGAGCCGTTGCTATAGAAACAACAAGGGATTAGGACCAGCGCGTTAACTCGCATGTCCTTTTCATCTTGTTTAAAACAGGCGTCCTATCAGATGCGTGTCGATCCTTTATTCGGATGATTAAAAACTTAGAATTAAAGTAACTGCCTACATGTACATACGCATGTACACACGCCTTGCGATTCAAAGCCCACTTCCTCCTGCGGTAGCTGCGGTTCACTTCCATCTACAGCCATTTTGCTCTTTATCATAGTAAGCAGGCCATTAGGGGAAGAAAAACCACAGCGTCTAGAGAGGAGGCAATACCTGCTTTCCCCCGAGGAGGGGGGGGAAAAAAAAGCCACTTTACACTAGAGATAGATTCAACCGCAGGGGAAGAACTCACACACTCGTCTAATGTGGATGTAGTACTGAGGATAAACGCGGTTTCATTGCATCCTGTCTTGTACAAACTCTCAATAAATGTGTAGAGACGTTCTGAGGAAGAATAAAGCTCAGGAGGAAGCAGCAGAGATTACTTGTGCGTCTGATCACCATTGTATTTTTTAAAGTGGGAACGAAACAAGGACGAATCCAAGCATGTAAATCAAATGATTTTTATTTTTAGCGACGATACGCGGGGTCAAACTGGGACTTGATTCAATTTCTTAAGCGTACAAGCTAGTAAAACATTTGAACGGTGCAAACGTTTTAAAAAAGGCCGTATAAAGCTAAATCAGCAAGCTAGCAAGAATCCAAATCCGTGGATGATGATCCGAGCCCACGGCGTACTGAGTACACGGCGTACTGAGGAAACTTTCTTCCTTGATGGTGTCCAAGCACTAGTGAAACACTGAGATAACTGCATTAGTGTAGCAGGAGAAATACATAGAGGTTTTACTCTCATGACTGTTTTGTTATTCTGCATCAAAAGACTCTCATTGTTGTTCAGTTATATTATAGTAGCTAGAAACAAAAACACTGCTTGAGTGGGAAACTTTAACGAAAATTTGAAAAGATTAAAAAATATCAGTGCATTCATGTTTTAATATACACATTTTATTTCATTTATTTATTTAATTTGCAATTATTCTTATTAACAATATATTCAAAATATAATTTTACATCCTTAAATAAATATACAATAATCCCAGCCTGTGACTTTACAGGTTTTTCTTTTTTTTTTTACAAGAGCATCTGTAACTTATATATTTTATAATAAGGTGCGTGCACACATATATTTACATTTAAAGACAGATTTTACAAAATTATTACACCCATTAAACTTCTATTTGGTGAATGATGTCAGAATGTGTGTAAGAAATGCAACAAGGTAGAAATAATACAAAACAGCAGGTTGACGTTCATGTATATGATGCTAAATAACAACACACAAATAATTCAAGGTAAAGAAAAGTGATGAACCTTAGCTGAAATGCACATTGGTCTCTAAAAATTAACTATAGATAATTTCCATTAATTTTATTTTAAATGGTCCCCTTTTTTTTAGCTGCACCTTTATCTGTACATGCTTCATCACCCGATAGCTGCATTAGCATCATCCAGTCCAAAACTTGAAAAGTAAAAGAAAAGTAACTTCATTCTGCAAAATTTCACTAAACAAAAGGCATCATAAATGGTAAATCCGCTCATACAACAGGGCTAAGCTAGCATTATGCAAATATCACACGCTAGCAAGAGTTAATTTATTATTTTCAAAGTACTTTTTTTGCTAACATTCTCTCAAGTTTGAAACACGGCCACTAGTCAGCAGCTTCCATTTGTCGTCACTCGTGCCACCATTAATACCGTTAATAAATACTTTACATGGCTGCTTTTGCTGACTGGAAACAGTACCACACAGCCTGAATTAGCATGACTCAGCGCTTCTTAGGGTTCAGTTTTAAAATCTTTCGTACAGATAAAGTTTAGGAGATTAGTGTTCAGCAGATTCAGCTTTTCCACAGAAAGTTCTAGTGGTCAGTTTTTCAGACAATAAATAATTTATGCTAATCACATGCAAAAATATTTCTAGATGCTAAACTCAGAGATAGCTAGCATGGCTAGCTGGTGAGAATCACCTATGTTAGCCACATTAGCATTCGATTATTAGCTCAGACAATTCAATCCAAATTTGAAACTATGCTACCAATCAGCTAGCAACACAAGACTTTTTTTGCCAATGGCTAGCGTTTTTTTTTTTTTTGTATTGAAATGCCTGGTGAAAACCAAGGAACTGTGACTAGCTTTCTTGAGCATTCTGAATCAAAGTTAACAGGAAGAAATGTGAAGCTAAATCAGCAAGCTAGCAAGAATCAAAAAGACCGAATGCTGAAGGAGCTCTGGTAAAAACTGACTTCAGATCAGATCAGATCAGATCAGCTGTAAAGCATTGGTTTAACTGTGTGTGTGTGTGTGTGTGTGTGTGTGTGTGTGTGTGTGTGTGTGTGTGTGTGTGTGTGTGAGTATTAAATGATAACGAAGATGTCTCCCATCAGAGCGTTGTGGTACAGACAGCTCTAACACTGCGACTCGGCCTGTAATTCTATTTGGTGCTTCTCGACATATCTGTGAAATTCTTCATCCGAGTCCTGAAGAGGAAACAGGAAGAGAAACGTTAAAAACTAGAGCATGACCATTCACTAATTTTTTACCACAAAAAAAGTAAGTTTAGCAGCATTTTCTACACAAACAACTACATCAGGAGGATCTCCAAGCATGACAAGGGTGTCTGGTTTTAAATGTGTGTATAACTAGTTAACTAAGTATTAGTTTACCACCATTGTGTCATGCTAGCTGTATACCTTAAGTACGAACCGTTTAGATACTTTCGATACAGTGGTACCTCGGCATACGAATTGAATCCTTTCCGGTGCCAAGCTCTTAATGTGAAAATTCATATTAGGAAACGCATTTTTCCATAAGAAATCATGCAAATACAGATTTAAATACAGTAAGGCATTGGACTATGGTGCGGAAATTCCCAGGTTCACATCCCACGGCTACAACTGCTCAGATGTACTATGAAATAAAATAAGTCGCTCTGGATAAGGGCGTTTGCCAAATGCCTAAATGTAAACTATGAAATAAATAGACTTTAAACCTCACGTAACCTTCATTTATAATCTTGGCACTGGATGCATTAAAAACCAAATTGAAAGCGGCTCCTTTTTCTTTATGGTACCATTCTTGCTAATTTTCTTGGCTCATATGTTGCTATGTCTTCACTAAATCATTTTTTTAATTTTTTACTTTAGAAAAGTCATTCGTAAACTGGCTTCACTTGGCAATCCACCTACACAAACAAGTATCGAACGGCTCCCAGACGTAGACGCCAATTACTGACCATTCGTTTTGGTTCATTTGTAAAATCTTTGGTTGCAAAATTTAAATTCTTGAGGCAAAAATTAGTAATAATTCATTACAAAAATTAGTAATTATAATGTGAAAATAGCTAGCTGCTTTGCTATTCACATTTAAGCGCAATGACAGAAATGGCTCATATGCTAAACTACATTTAATGTAAAGTATATAATTTTAGTTTAAATTATCAAATGACAGCTATATCCTAAGTTCTCGCAAAAAAGTTGAACAGGGCCTGCCATATACATGACAATCTACAAGTCATAAAGGTTTCTAGCCTGAACAGAGACTAAGCAACTACCATTGTTCTATACTAGCTATCTAGGCTATTTATAATCCAGCTCTAGCTAGCTACTTTTGTATTCATGTTTAGTTGCTAATGCCGGCCTTGACTTCCTATGCCTCCATATTTACCAGATATGACTGTTAAGGTTTAGCCGCCATTCTCAAATGATAGCCATGCTAGTATATTTATTTCACAAGTTAACTCTGGAAGCTGCACTGTATATCTACAGTGTAGTTAACTAAACTAGTTAACTAGTTTAGTCAACTAGTTAACTAGTTTAGTCAACTAGTTAACTAGTTTAGTCAACTAGTTAACTAGTTTAGTCAACTAGTTAACTAGTTTAGTCTTTCTGTTAATCTATGTTGTAAATTTATGTTGTATGTAGCACCTTGGTCATGGAGGAACGTTGTTTCGTTTCACTGTGTACTAACTGTATATGGTTGTCGTGACAATAGAGCCTAATTGAACGTGTACTACTCCCATTTGTCTCCGAACCCAAAACAAAATGGCGGACAGGCCCCACCCAAATGTGACAAGTCCTAAAAGTTAGTTTTAAGCGTGAACACAGCTTAGCATAACACAATTGTGGTCATCTAGTCTCTATCAAGGCTAAGTAGGTAGGTAAGGTTTAGCTCCTGTGAAATTACACATAAATTATAATCTCGCTCTAGTTATCTACAGTATCCTGCTATTCACAATTGCTAACGAGAATCTCAGCTAGTCATAGCTCGTACCATGTTTATAACATTCTCAAATGACACCGATGCTAGCTAACCCATTTATTAGCATGCTAGCTTTAGTGGATAGTTTAATAATTTTGATATATGATGTTATACGAATTCTGTGAATTAGCTCATAAATATGAGATCCTGACCTCCATATACATCCCACAGCACGTGGCAGGCTTCTGCGCCGATGTGGGGTGATGATACATACACTCCTTACTGCAGAGAAGCAAACACATGTTACGTAAACACACGTTACACACACACTTTTATAGTCTGTAGTGTTACATTACAACCTGAAACTAAATTTTGGAAATAAAAAAAATTAAAAAACTATTTCCTTTTATATACACAAGAAACCTTTTTTGAAAATTATAAAAAATTGCCACACTAAGTATCAGGAACACCCATTTATCTGCTTGTTTTTTTTTTTTTTTCAAGCTGATCGTTGTGCGTTCTGAGATACATTTCTGCTCAGCACGTACATACCCAGTGCTTATTTAACCTTGTGCTTTAACCTCCTCCTATTCTCCTCCTACCTCGGTCTTACACTTAAGTCCTTCCGAGAGAATATCAAAGTACCAAAGTGCGGATATAATCTGATCCGAGACCTGTATGTGAGCATTTCCTCGCCGTCAACGACCTCTATGGGGGAGTGATTGCCGAAATGTGAGCCCCTGTCCCGTGGAGAGCAACACGGACAGAGCATTCTCATTAACAGAACCATCGCTATCAGCGACGACGGCAGGAGGACGAAGAACAGCAGCATGGCGACGTCCGAGAAGTGCACACTCGATTCTGGGGAAGAAAGAGAACAAGACAAGATTCTGGACATTACTGAAATATTGAAACTGTGTTTGTAATTTTACAAAGAAATATTTTGGTGTAATTCTCATGTTTATGTTTCGTTCTGTCTTTTTCCTTCTGTGTTAGCATAATGAACGCTCTCATATGGCTACGAGTCTCTAGCACGTACGAACTCCTTCATAAGATAAAAGACATGTTGAAAAACGGTAATCTGAGATTTATTAATAAAATTATTTTTATTACAATTACTAAAAGGAAATGAACAGCACTGACTTTAGTAAACTGTCCCATGTATGATAGCTATACACAGCTAGTCAGACTTGTACTACACTTAAAAACTATTCACTACAAAAAATTTATCCGTTTGTACAATCGAAATCTGGTTCTATAATCAACTGCTTTGCAAATTGTTAGAGCAGGGATGAGGATAAAAGATGTTTATACGGTACATTTATTAAGTTTTATATTTTTCATTCTACTTTTTATTATTTGTCAAGCTGGATTTTTATTTAGTTACGCTTAACTTTAATCTCTGACGTCTCCAAATAAAGAACCAAAACTGTACAAAATGTCCAGCATTTATTTGACATATTTTCTTGTAGCTTATTGTTCATAGGTTTATGTGAACGCCTTTCAAAAACTTCAGCCTGAAAGTAGAAGTGGTTTGTGAAACCTTCCTGTTGAACAGGATGAACAGAAGTTGTTTCTCACTCTTGAGGCTGACGGTGAGGACGGTGCTCGAGGGAGGACCCTGGAAGTCGGGCGGGTTGCGGACGGAGCAGCTGTAAGTGCCGTTGTCGTTCAGTGAGGCGTTCAGGAGCCGGATCGATGCGTCACCTCGCGCCGGTTCGCCGTACCACTGTACACGGTCTTTAAAGTGCCCGTTCTCCGGAGGGTACGAAACTGAAGAGAAGTGAAAGAACTGGGACGGAAAAAATGAGAATGTATAATCATTAACATTCCTTTTAATAATCATTAATAGTTTATAAGAATTTATTAAAATGTTATTAAACAATAAGGTTTGTTTTGTAGGTTGTAGTAACTCAGCAGTTTCTTTATTATTAGCCTTACTAGCCAAGCTTCTTACACTCTTAATAACTACTTATATTACTTAGTCTGACTTACCAACGCATGTCTGGGACTTACGGTACAGATTTTTACCCCAGACTCACTTTCTGACTCAACCCTCCCAATGTTATCCGGGCTGGGGACCGGCACTGCTTCCAATAACTGCAGTTGTGTTGTTGGGTTTGACTTCTGCGTGGCAGATGAGAATCCTAACAGTGAGCCATCAACGCCCTTATTTGAAGAGTCAGGTCGGTTTAAAATATAGTTTTAACTAGTTAACTATATCTGGCTACATGTAGCTACTACCGTTTCTAATTGGAACTGAAACAAAATGCTGGACAGGCCCCGCCCACAAGTTGCTTGTGTGAACACAGACTAGAGGACTACCATTGTCAGGTAGCATTTAGGTACTGTGAAAACATCTCATTATTACCTATAGAGCATAGCTAGCTAGCTTCTTTGCTAGCAGGCGCCTGCTTCAGTGAGGGGTCCAGTTCATGTAGGTGAAAACAATTCCTCGTGCTCCCAGAACCACACTTTCACACTCTTCGTACCATCAGGGAAGAAACCCTCCATAGATGTGATGTCCTGGTGATTCAGTACATTCAGGTCGTCAGCTGACTTTTGACATTTTATTGCCACAAAACGTTGCTGAGTCTCGACCTGAGCGACTGAAGCAACCCCAGATCATAACACTGTCTCCAGAGGCTTGTACAGTGGACACTATGCATGATGGGAGCATCGCTTCATGCGCTTCCCTTCTTACCCTGACACGCCCATCACTCTGGAATAGGCTCAGTCTGGACTCATCAGGTCACATGACCTTTTTTCCCATCACTCCAAAGTCTTGTATTTATTCTTAGTACTTGTATTATTTTTCACATTTTATCCTTTACAAAGTTGACGGTTCAGCATCATCCTGCCAGGTTTCGATAACGTGTTGAAGTCTTCCAGTCATTTCAAAATCTCCTTAGTTGTTTTCTTTTCTTGACGCAAACCAATAATTTGACTTTTCTGCAATGAAGACTTTATTTATTTATTTTTTGGCCAGTCAGTGTATTTTAAACACAGCAGATTTGTGAGGCGACTGTCTGGTTTTGATTCTGGAAAACAGCCTGACGCTGATCGCAGCTTTTAGCTTTAGTTAAAGATCGAAACGTTAATGAGAAGAAGCGTGTCCAGCAGAAGTGAGAGGACTGAAGGAATGACTTGGCGATATTTGTTTTTCCCCACACCGGTGTCAGCGGAGTGAAGAAACGACGGCGAGGCACGGGTTTTTAAATAAATAAATAAATAAAAAAAGACAGCGAGTTTCGCCTCAGGTCCTGAGCTCGGTTCCCGCTCTGATCAACAGTGTGGACCTTTTTTTCCCTCCCATAGGTTCAATAAGTTCGTTTACAGAAAGTGTCATATTTTAGGAAAAACTGAATTTTAACTTTTTTTTTTTACTATAACATGCTGAAGGAATGACTAGAAATTTCAGAACGCTACACAGAGGAGCTGTGAATCAGCGATAATTTAACAGCTAATGTTTGTGTTATTTACCTCAAGCAACTTTATTTCTTACTGGTGTTGAATTATTTAAATTCACGGGTCTTGAATTACTACTAAAAGGTATCTGAAGTATTTGTAGTACAAATTAATAAAGATTAATAAAATCTTTATTTTATTTTATTTCATGCTAATCTTCTGCTCCAACCTCCAGTCCAGTAGGGGGCGTAATACATCGGCAGGTCTTAAACGACGAAGAAGAAGAACATTTCTATGCAAGAACTTTACAGTCTACTGAAAGCGGTTTTTGTATTTTCTGCAAGAACTGTGAAATATTTAACCTTTACCGAAATAATTTTTAAGTGTGAATCTGTTCTGAATCAAAACCCGACTCATCGATTCATTGAATCAAATCACACAACTCTTATATACAGTATGGTAGAACTTTTTGTGTTTCTTTTAATTATCTCACAGCTTGAGTGGGGATTGAAATTAAAATAAACCAGAGGGACAGACGAATGAAGACAAGTGAGGTGTCCTGTAATTGTTCAATGACATTTCATGAGAGAGAGAGAGAGAGAGAGAGAGAGAGAGAGGATGGACGAGCGGAGATCAGGAGTCTGAGAGCTTTATGGTTGTGTGAACGATTATCTGACGAACCGCGCGTGAGTGACGGTCTGACTCGCAGCATAACTTCCTGTCCTGAACACCAGTGGGCGCTATACTGTACTGTTTCCATGTAAAGGTTAACTTTTTCGATTTTTGGGGATGGGGTTATGTGAAATTTGTATAAAAGTAGTCTCCAGTTCAAGGGCGTGTGTAAAATTCAGAGCGGCTTTACCGGCTGAGGGGACGGGAGGCACGAGAGCCGATGCTGAGATCAGCGCGTCCTCCCGAAAAAGGCGCCGATGAGGTGACGCTGGTGATATCATCGCGATGATGGGTAGAAATGCGGTAAGCCCCCGAGGTTATCAAGGGCGGAGTTACGGAATCTGATTTGATTATTTTCAGTCACGGAACCAATTCTCTTTGGGAGAAAAATAATAATCTCAGGTGGTGTTAATATGGATTAGTTAATTAAAGCTGTGTTTGTCAGAGCCGCGTCTCATTTACATAATAATCTGTTAAAAAGTGTGACAGAAGCAAAACACAGAGCGATTAGTAAATAAACTAATGAAGTAGTGCGATCAGGTTTTACAAACATGACATCAGGGTTACGAGAGAGAGCGAGACAGAGACAGAGACAGACAGACAGAGAGAGAGAGAGAGAGAGAGAGAGAGAGACATAAAGAGACAGCTACTACCCTGTAGACCAAAGAGAAACAGAAAGATAAAGACAAAGTTAGCGAGAAAGTAAGAAAGAGACAGAAAGAGAGGGATAGACAGAGACAGACAGACAGACAAAGGAGACACAATGTAAGAAGAAAAAAAAAGACAGACAGACAGATATTAAAAGACACAAACAGGGAGGGGCAGAAAGACTGAGACTGAGAAAGACAGAGCAAGAGACTGACAAAGTGAGAAAAACAAAGAAGGAGCGAAAGGGAGAGAGCGGCAGACAGAGAGAAAAAATTAAAACGAGAAAGAATGACAGAGAAAGAGAAATAGAAAAACAGAGGGAAAAAAAGAGAGAGAGTGAGAGACAGGGGAGAGACAAAGAAAAAGACTGGAGCGAGAAACGGGCAGACAAAGAAAGAAACAGACAGAGCGAGAGATTTAAAGAGAGAGACAGAGAGAATTTTTTCCATTTAAAACGGCTATGACATCATCACCGTTCCTCTGAGAGCTAATTAGGTAGAGTGGCTGTTTGACTGAGTGCCCTTAATTCACTTCTCTCTCTCACACACACACAAGCACACACACACACACACACACACACATACACACCCCTACTGTCATGTTAAATATTTGGGAGTGGGTGACGATGACATCATCACACAGACACACCCTGTCTCTGACACACCGCTTCTCGATTCAGATCCCTTTCAGTTTCACATATGATGTCGCGTCGCACCTTACACACACACAGACACACACGCGTGCACATGCACACACACAATCCTGAGCCTCTGCTCCTGCTTAATATTTCATGAAATTCTCATTCTCATTCTCTAGCTATTCATTTTCATATGTCTCTCTCTCTCTCTCTCTCTCACACTCACACACACACACACACACACACACACACACACAGAGCTTTAAATATGCTGTGCTGAGGCGGGTCACTCACACCTCACAGACTTTAACCTCTCGCTCAATAAACTCAGATGAATATTTGGAGCCTCAGCAGATTTATGTGACTCGGGCTGCGACTGAAACGACTCGGGCAGCTCAGTCCAGACGTCCGGACGAATTCCCCTGAGACACGGGACACGTTTCAGACCGTTAACGTGGTCTCTAAAAGCGCTGAGAGCACAAAGCGAGGACGTGCAGCTGAACTCGGTGCTCTGAACCCTTTAACTCTGCACCGTTCAGATAATACGCGAGAGTTTACGCAAAGGGGCGGAGTTTATTTTAAAATAATAATAATAATAATAATAATAATAATAAGATCGCACAGTATCGGCAGGTATTTCACCACGATCGAGATTGATCAGGATTCTAATAATTAGATTCCGCCATTTTGGGCTGAAATTTTAAAATGTAAAATATTAGAATATCAGAAGGGCGTTTGCATCGAATCACTGAATTTCAATTAAAGGATTTCTCACGCACACACACACACACACACACACACACACACACAGCTGGCTAATCCGCTACTGCAACATAAAAGTTCAGAGAGAGGACTTTTGACAGTTCAGTCATTTGAACCGAGTCTTTTGACATAAAATGAATCATCGTACAGATTCATACTTTTATCAAATAGATTTGATGAATCATTCATATGAGGTAAGTGATGCATGTTCATTTTTACCCAGAAGGTTTTTGGCAAAGCCACACGTGTGCGCACACACACACACACTCTCTCTCCTGGCTGAAAATAGCTACTGTACATCAACACAAAAGTCTAGATACAGAACTGAATCATTTAAACCGAATCACTGGCATTACGTGTCCTGGGCTGCGTTCCATTCCTAAGTCTACTTGGCAGGATGCTCCCTACTCCCTGTGCAGGGTATGCCGGTTAAGGGAACTTCCTTTGACAAAATTCCACCGTTCAAAACGACGTCACCAGTGCCGTCGTTACTTCCTCCGTGCGTTGCCATGGTAACATGAGCGCCTCGGATTCCTACTGTGGAAATTTCACACTACGGACATTAAGTATTGGATATTTATTGAAACACAAGCTGATTACCACTATAAAGTGTATCTAAATTATTTGATTTATTTACAAGATGTACACATAATTGTATTTTTTTTTACAGATTCCTAGCAAATATCATACCAAGGATTTATTGATTAAAAAAAAAAAAACATTTTCCTATTAATATGATAATAAATATATAAATTACTTTTTGAGCTCTGTATTTTTCACGCTCCAGCGAGATGTCCACTTGGGGCGAAATGAAGACCCGTTGTTCACTTGAATCGCTTTGAACCGAGCGTTTTCGCTCCCTGCGGACTGGAATCGCACTTAACATGGCTGAACACCCAGTGCTATACACTTCTAAGGGTACATCAAGCCGATCAGGACACAGCCTCTAATTAAGTCATTTCAACCAAATCATTTGAATTCATTCTTTTAAACTGAGTCATTCTACGCAAAATGATTCCTCGTACAGGTTCATAATTTTATCAAACAGGTTTGATGAATCATTCGTATGAGGTAGTGATGCGTATTCACCATTTTTCCCATCAACACACACACACACACACACACACTTTCACATCACTGACTATTTTTGCACCTCACATCAGTAAGCTCGCAGCAGTTGCTCTCTAGTTTTACACACTTTTCTTTGCTCATGGAAATTTCTGCAGATATGACTCTGATCGATCGAGGTGATCTCATTAACGCTCGACGTCATATCTGTAACAGCGCTCGGAGATGGAGGCCAAAAAAAAAAAAAAACACAGTTAATTAGTAGTATGTAGCCAAGATTAGACCTGATGATCAGAGATGAGAATTTCATCACATTTCAGGACAGCTGTTGTGTTTTTTTTTGTTTTTTTTCGGTTCATCACTTCCTCTATTTCTGCTGCATTTAGTCGACATGGTAAGTTCAATTCTATTTCAATTCATAAAGTTCATAAATTTCAATATATGACAAAGTTGATACACCGAAATTAAAATTCCAGATATAATTGATGATCAGTTTCATCAGGTTGTCCCTAATGAGCGAGGAGACAGGGGTGAGGACAGCGAGATAGAACTCCCTCAGACGTCACGAGGACGAAATATACAGTGGGCTGTGAGGTCACAAGTGTTACTGTGCGACAGGAAGTGTGTCCAAAAGTCAAACCGGACTAGATTACTTTTCCTCCATTAAATACGAGGGGTGTTCGAGTCAAACCGGGACTTGTGATGAGTGATGACACACTGTCACAAACTGTACACACACTCATTCACCAACACCACTTGCACATTACAGGAACTCGTCTGGGAGTTACTGCCACGCCCTCCCGTACAGTCCTGACCTCGCTCCATTAAAGGAGTTCCTGGGAGGCCCTTGATGGTGTCCAAGCGCTGGTGAAACACTGGGATAAGTGCATTAGTGTAGCAGAGGATTATATAGAGACAGACCAGGAGTTTTAGTCTTTCTGTTATTCTGCTCAATCAAAAGTCCCGGTTTGACTTGAACACCCCAAGCAGATTTAACACAACCATCAGACTGGACATAATCACACACACACAATCTTATCTCACTGAATCGTAAATGAACTCACGACTTGGGCGAGGCCTCCGCTCTGAGGTCTGAAGGACCAGTCGATGGATATCAGGCTGGTCAGTGGATGAGTCGAGGTGAACTTGCAGGACAGGGTCACCGTCTCGCCCTGTACTGCGTTTATCTCCTCCGGGGCGGTGACTTTTATACCAGACGCCGGGCCAGACCACAACGCTGGATGAAGGAGAACAGAAATGTTAATATTCACAACCGTAGAACTGAAAAGTTTATTACAGTGGAACCTCGGATTGCGAGTAACGTTCTTTACGAGCGTTCCGCAAAAAAGATTTTTAATAAATTTTTAATTGGAAACCGAGCAAGGATTAGTTTACGAGTACCATCTATCACGCATGCGACTCTTATTTTGACACCGAGCGGCAAGTGATCACAACTGAGCCAATGATTTTTCTTGCTCTTGCCCTGCGGAATTGTGGGTAATCGTCTCCCCTGCTCCCCTGGGTCTTAGTGCTCTTCCCTTACTGGTATAATCAACGTCTCCCTCTCCGTTTCATCGTGTCCCATATGTGTGCGCGCGCGTAATTTGACACAGACACAGATTACTTACTTTCTTATGGGAAAATTAGATTTGGTTTACGAGTGTTTTGGAATACGAGTCCGCTTCCGGAACGAATTATGCTCGTAATCCAAGGTTGCACTGTATTTTAAAGTCACAATCAAGCGTGGGTTCAGGAGCGTGTGTCAGGAACATAATCAGAAACAGTGATCCTCCCACACATCATAAATATAATAGAGGCAGTACACGAGTTTCAATGGTGTTGGAACTGTTGTATAAAAGCAATATCACACACTCGGGGTCGTGCTGTTGTACTGAATATCAGCACATCATAACAGTGCTGATATTCAGTACAACAGCACGAGCTCTTCGATTATTTCCTGTGTGTGGCGTAGTTCACAGGAATTCTCCCATCAGTCCCCTCCCCGTATGACATCATCACCCACAGCGGTGTAGCAGTGAGTTAGTTAACTCCGTACGTATTCCCCAGGCATCATGTTACACTGTGACCGCTCTAATGAACACGATTAGACGCGTGTTCTGTAACATTCAGGGATTTGTTCCCTGCCATATGGACACCAGTGGGAATACTTGGGAAAAATTTCCCGAGCTGTTTCCGCTGATTATTCCCATAAGATTTCTGATGCATAAATCATGTGTTACCTGAGACTGTTTGAAGTTGTTGCTTTTTTTTCCCCCTCGTCCTGTAATACCCTAAACTGTGAGTAATCTCATCTACGTGCACATTACACGACTAAATTACACCCATGATTACTTGCATGAAAGCGTGGAAGTGGAAATCCTCTGGGTCGTCTGTCAGACACTCTGTGGCTCTGTCTGTTAGTCTGTCACTCTGTACGTGTGTGTGTGTGTGTGTGTGTGTCTGATTATGGACCTGTCTGTCAAATGGCCCGTCTGTCAGTCTGTGAGATTGACTACGGGTATGTCTGTGCGTCTGTCTGCTGGCAAGGATGTCTGTGTGTGTGTGTGTGTGTGTGTGTGTGTGTGTGTGTGTGTGAGTGAGATAGTCTATGGGCCTGTTCATCTTTCTGTATGTCAGGGTGTGTGTGTATGTGTGTGTGTGTGTTTACCTGCCTGTCTGACTGCAAAACTTTTGGTCCATCTATATTGAAGTTTAATCTTTCTACCCATCCGTCAATCTACAGTTCTGCCTGACTGTCGGTCTTTCTGTTGGTTTTTCATCTGTTTTATAGTTCTTGACTGTCTGTCCATGTTCCTGTCTGTCTGTCTGCTATTCTATGGTTCTTCGTGTCTGCCTGTCTTTCATCTGGTCTACGGTCCTAACTGTCTGTCTGTCCATCAGCTGGTCTATGGTTCTGTCAGTCTGTCCATGGCTCTTTCTGTTGTTCTGTTTTTCTGGCTGTCCATTGGGCCATGTGTCTGCCTGTAAATCTGTCTGTCAGTTCATCTGTAGGTCTGTGAGGCTGTCTGTCAGTCTCCAGGCCGATGTGTCAGTTGGTCTGTGGGCATGTCTTATCTGTCTGATTGTTTATCGGTCCGTTGATCTGCTTTTCTCTGTCTGTCTGTCTACACTGCCTTCAGTTTCCCCCATACAGACAACAGACGATAATATTTCCATATCTTTTCATTATTATTCTGTGTAACAGCATTGTATAAGTTGTAAATTCGAAAAAAAAAAAAAAAGGTGCAGGTTAAAGAATTTTAACTTGACTTTCTGCCCGTGTGTGTAATCTGATGTCTTTATGTCTGTCTATTTGTTTCCTCTACTCGTGGATCCATCAGGCCGTTATTGACTTTTCCACACCTTTGAATGGAAAGTGTTTACTGCAGAGTCTCCTGTGTGTATTTAACTGTTACAGGGACATGAACCGATGTGTGTGTCTGTCAAGTTGGTGTGTAACTAATATGCCCAGATTAACTCCAACCACTCAGCAAGCTGTTAATTATTGAACTAATATCACAGAACAGAGATGTAAAAAAAAAAAAAAAAAGTGGATAAAATTATTTTATTTTAAAAACTGAGCTTTAATTTTGATTATTTTCCACTAAATCCGTTTTAGGTAGAATCTTTAAACAAGCATAATCTGGTGTCGGTCACTCCAACACGCTGGTCATTAACAGCCCTGTGTGCTGCTCCTCCCCGCCCCCGAGCACAGGGCGAAAGGATTCTTTCCCCAATGGACATCTATCAGAATCTTCTAGTAGCAGTTCCCATTGTCACCACT
Source organism: Clarias batrachus (assembly GCA_003987875.1). Lineage (NCBI taxonomy): Eukaryota > Metazoa > Chordata > Actinopteri > Siluriformes > Clariidae > Clarias > Clarias batrachus. The sequence goes on along the minus strand of QMIH01000151.1, from coordinate 450,946 downwards.
AGGTGCACTAATAACTCCAGGACAGTAAATGGAGCGAGCAGCTCCAACTAAAAAGCTCAACAAATCAACAGAACGTCAAATAACAGCAGATTTCACAGAAGGTTATTAGCATTTCGATGGAATTTACACACTACGAAGTGAAAAAGGATTTATTAGAAACTGACAAGCTGTCTTTAAGAGCACTGCTAATGAATCTTATTTGCTTAAAAGGGCACTGAAACAGGATGAGACTGTGCATGGCGTGAGTCAGCCGTGTAACGCCGCTCTCTTTGTTTTAATCTCTGAGATTATGCGCTGTTCTTCTCCACCACACGAGAGCACGAGTGAAAACGACCCAGCCGTTGCTCTGGTGACAGAAATATCCGTGAAAAGGATTGTCGAGCACGTCGAGTTTCCTTTCAATCACTTACGTCGCAGCCTTTCTTGCTTGTGCGATACCTTGATTAAAATTCTCACACTGGCGCTCGCGCACACGCCTGAAACTCAAGGCTTCTCGGTGGGTGTCTTCGCCGCACGTTTCGGTCTTTGACCTTCAAGTATCTGATCTGAAAGACGAGAAGAATCTTGTGACTAACAGCTCGTCAGCATTTTTGCTAACGGCCTTAAAACCGAGCAGTTGTCGACGGATCTGCGGTTCACGTTAGCATGTAGTTAGAGCTCTGAAATCTGAAAACAAGCCACGATTTAAATTGACGAAACCACAACGCGGGGGGATAAATGCTAAACCCTGTGTGTCATCCGTCACTCAGTTCTATGTGCAATACTGTAATTGTACACAATTCTTTATACGTGCAATAGTCGTCTTGTAGCTTGTGTTTTTATGTGCAGTACCTGTTTAGGGTTGTAGCTTGTGTGTGAGATACATATACATACATACATACATACATATATATATATTTTTTTTTTTTAATCTTATACTAGTATGTTTGTACTTTTTGATTTGGAGTTTATGAGAAACAAAATGACAAACTTTGGAATAAGCAGAAGAAAAATAAGTTGCATAGAAAAATTATATTGTGAGTAATTAACTGGACGAGGAAAGTAAAAATAATGAAAAAAGTGAAAAAAAAACTTATTTATGAATCAATTTTTATAATAAATAGTCCAACTCTGACCTCACAAATGCACCTCTGGAAGAATAGTCAAAAATTCCCATAAGCACAGAAAAGTTGAATAGCAACTGGTATAGCAGCAAAGGGGGCGGGGCCAACATCATATTAAACCCTATGGATTAAGAATCGGGTGTTACCCAAGTTCACAGGCATGTGAAGGCAGGCGAGCGAATACTTTTAGCACTATGGTGTATATACAGTATATATATATGGTACAGACCAAAAGTTTGGACACACCTTCTTATTCAGCGAGTCTTCTTTCTTGTGTTCTTTATTGTGTTCTTTAGCCCAAACGCGTCTCTTCTGCTTGTTGTCTGTCCTTAGCAGTGGTTTCCTAGCAGATCTTCTAGCATGAAGGCCTGATTCACACAGTCTCCTCTTAACAGTTGTTCTAGAGATGTGTCTGCTGCTAGAACTCTGTGTGGCATTGACCTGCTCTCTGATCTGAGCTGCTGTTAACCGCCGATTTCTGAGGCTGGTGACTCGAATGAACTTCTCCTCCGCAGCAGAGGTGACTCTTGGTCTTCCTTTCCTGGGGCGGTCCGCATGTCAGCCGGTTTCTTTGTAGCGCTTGATGCTTTTTGTGACTGCACTTGGGGACACTTTCAAAGTTTTCCCAATTTTTCAGACAAACTGACCTTCATTTCTTAAAGTAATGATGGCCGCTCGTTTTTCTTTACTTAGCTGCTTTTTTCTTGCCATAATACAAATTCAACCTCTTTGAATGAGAACGTATGTCCAAATTTTTGGTCTGTACTGTGTATATGTGTGTGTGTGTGTGTGTGTGTGTGTGTGTGTGTGATATATATATATAAACCTTATCTTTATATATAAATCTATATATAGATTTATATATAAAGATAAGGTTTATATATATATCACACACATTATACACACCTTGTATAGATACCGTAAATATATACCAAATATATAAAAGACACAATTATACAAAAAAAGAGCTATGTGTATAAACATAAAGTGTGTATATAAACATATATATATATATATATATATAAAGAGAGTTGGGGATAAATACAAATCTACAGTATGAGTGGTTTAAATAGTTTAACAGTGTAGTGTAGAGTTTAGCAGTGTGATGGATGAGGGAAAGAAGCTGGACAAAAATAACAAAAAAGTGTTTTTTTTTCCCCTTTGGTCATTTGCTAAATGCAAATGCTTCCCCAAAACTTTCCATTATTGTAACTCGTACTTCCTATCTCGCGCCTCACGTCCCAAATCCCCGCCCCCTTCCACTGTACAGGTGCACCATGGCCGCTGCGCGCGACATCTAGTAGCGCCTCACGCACTTCCGCGTTAAAAAAAAAAAAAACGAAACCAAACAAACTTGGTCTGCGCAAATAACACTTTATGACCTTTAATACACAATAAAACCCGTGTATAAACACACACCGCGGTATAAAACACCACTCGAGACTAGAGATTTATTTCTCAGTAACTTAAAAATAAATAAAAAACGCCATTTTTGTGAACGCGGCTCGCGCGCTCTTTATATTCCTTAAACTGCCATTATTTAAAAACACACTTACCAAGGCTGAGGAATAAAACTAAACACATTCCGGGTTGAGGGGAAGTCCAGTGTGGTCGTAATAAATCCATTTCAGTATTAAAGATAAGGTTTAAAGTGGTTTCGGCAGTATACACACGGAGGGGTTAAAGTTCCGCATCGTCCATGTTTAGAACATCCACGCATGCGCAGAGCTCAACCACCTGTTGAACAGGTGTATCAGGTGAAACCAGCATTACTATTATTAGTAGTAGTAATAGTATTAATTAGATTTGTTTTTATCCTGGTGACGGTGCAAGTGGATCATATGAGTCATAAAAATCTAATCAATAAAAAGCCATCCAAAACGATGTACACCTTTTTATATCTTAATTTATATATGTAATAATACAGTCCATGCTACTCAGGGTAGCCCCTTAAAGCTCTGAGCATTTTAGCCATTATTTGTTTTGTTGTTGTTGTTTTTAAATAAAGATATATATAGGGCTCAGGATTGTGCAGTATAGAGGGACTTTTTCTTAGTCATAAAATAGTTAATATGTTTTTTGTAGAAATAGTTAAAAGGTTAAAGCTTAAAATAATCTGCTGATCTTTAATGTAATTATTGATATTATTATTTCAGGTTGAAGCCCATGTACATGTCTGTCCGTCTGTCTGTCTGTCTGTCTTTTCGGCAGAACTCTCTGTCTAACTCATTAATACAAAGAAATCACATTCTGTAAGGTTGAGTATCTTCTTTCTTTCATCGTCAGCCAAATACACTCCCTGTTCGGTAATCAGAGAGTGGATCACAGATGAGAAAGTGAAAATATGAACTAACTAGCGCATTAGCACCTTATTTTAAAGTAGATTATTAAATCCCACACATAACTGTTCATAACATCGCTTTTACTCAACATTTTGATTTAATTTATGGTGCAGGTTAAACTTCAGGCAGAGATCTAACTACTGCAAAAGTTTCATGTAATTCTATCCAGAGGTCGATTTAAAACGCACCCACATTTTGACACGTTCGTGGTACGCTGTCAAAACTCACAGTTCATAATCCGGCACATAACTTTTACTTAACATCTTGATTTCATTTATTGTGCAGGTTTAACATCAGACAAAAATCTAAGGATTGGCAAAGTTTAATAAAATTTTCTCCAGCCAGTTTTGCATGATACTGTGACAAAATCTGGCTGGACAGACAAACAGACATACAGACACACGTTTCTATTGTTGTTTTAAGTTGTTTCTATGACCAAAAAAAAAAAAAGCTAATTTTGAGAGTTCTACATTTCATTCCCATATTCCTGTAGCGGTCAAATTTACGTTATAAAAATAATCATAACTTTTGTCCTAATATTATCTGCTAATAGTAGGAAATAATAATAATTATTTATTATTTATCTACTATATTTTTTCCCCCCATTAACAGGAGCAGCCGAAAAAAGAAGAAGAAAGTTGACCTATGCCGTGTTGCTGCCGCTTGAGTTTTAAGGGTTTTAATGAGATTCATTTATATTTGTCAGAACTGGAATCATAAACACCATGAAAGATTATTTCGAGTTTCTGATTCTAACTTCTGCTTCTTTTTACCCTCACTTCCGTCTATCTCTGGCATCTTCTCACGAAGATCATTTGACAGAAGCAAGAGAAGCCATCAGCATATGAAATTGTACATATATTTTTTTCAATCATTCATATTTTTTAGATTTTATTTTATTTTATTTAAAAAAAATTGTAGGGGGTGGTTTCCTTTTTTCTTTTCTTTCTCATTTAAAAAGGGATCTTTGTTCAGGCGAGTGGTGTCGTGTTCATCTTTCCTCATCTCCCCTCTTCCTCTGCTTTCTTTCCCTCCATCCTCTACACTTCCCGTGAGAACAGACGATCACCCAAAGTCATCCTCGTTGCCATGCCAACAGAGAGCACGATCAACAGATTCCGGTTACAGAGAAAGAGAACTGCAAAGAGAGAGAGAGAGAGAGAGACGGAGAGAGACGGAGAGGGAAGAGGAAGGAGAGATTGCAGTGTTCTCTTTTCTTTAAGGTCTTTTAAAAGTCTGTCTCTAGGTATGTCTCATCTGTGATGTGTGTCACGTTATGAGGAAATAAACTTGTTTCAGATAGATAGATAGATAGATAGATAGATAGATAGATAGATAGATAGATGAGGTAGACTAACAATAATTAGCAGTAATACACTTAGCATCATGCATTAATATAAAATTATGAATAGAATCATGAATGCATTGATATAAAGCAGCACTACTGTCAGGGCCGCTGTGACAGAAAATCAATCAACACCTTCCAACCAATCAGAATCAATAGTGCTGTAAGTCTTACACTCCCATCAGCCACTGTGTGTCACATGAGCTTCACGTTTGTCCTTCATTTGCTTAGTGTATTTAAGTTCCGAGTTTAGTTCAAACGTTTCGCTCCTGTTCGTAGTCTTAGCTTCATAGTTAATGTTCCTCTTCCAGCTCGTGGTTGTTTTGTTACTCGTTATGGTGATTAATGAGGATTCGAGGATTCTGCACTTGCCTCCGCCTCGTCTATGATCCCTGATCCACACACACACACACACACGCTAGCTGTCAGTATCAGTATCGGCATCGTAGTCATAACAACCAGTTCATGGGTTAAGATGTTAAATATTACGCTTGATTGTGAGTTTGATCAATTTATTTCATAATATCACACAATGTAAATATTTCTTAGGTAACTAGATTGCACTGAAAAAAACACTCTTGGTGAATATTTTAGGGGAATATATGAGGGAAAGTAGAATATAGGAGTAAAAGTGTGTGTGTGTGTGTGTACATATGATAGGGCTGAGTAAGCATTGTGAGTATAAGGGTTAAAGATTAAGCTAGTGTTGAATTTCCTATAACACTGAATAAGTATTTGCCATCTCTATTACACACATGCATTACTATATATACTGCATATATATATATATATATATATATATAGAGAGAGAGAGAGAGAGAGAGAGAGAGAGAGAGAGAGAGAGAATTTTCTTTCTTTATAATTTTACTATATACATATCATTTTCTGCACTTGTTTTTTTTTTAATCACACTATCTTTAATATAATACACAACATTTTTATTACACACCACCATTCTTAAACTTCACGGATACTCTAATGCAGAATGATTATAAGATTGTTCGTCACCACACTCCTATACCACGGTGTATTACTTATTGCTTTCTAAGTTGCCACTCCCGAAAGTAACACCAGGGACATGGAGGGAATCCTAGACCGCTAGAGAGAACGTCCACAGCTTGAGGAAGAGCAGGCGTCACCATGACAGAAGCAGGTCATAAATCCAGGATTTCCTTCCTATAGATGAAGTAATGTTCTTAGCAGATCACTGGAAGGCGTCAGAGTGACAAGGTCTCTGGCACGGGCAGCACGAGTGATAAACTGCAATACCGATAAACTGTCATGTTGTATGTTTCATTTCCCGAGCACAAGCTACATCGGATCTGTAAGACTTTTGGATGACGGGAACACATCGTTGCCGTCTTCACCACTCACTGGTTTCAAAGACACTTGCTTGATGTTTCTTGATGACCCGTGTCACCCCTGAACCCGTCTACAGCTCACGGCTTTGACCTTTTGGCTTGGCTTTTGACTTCGCACATCCTGCGCCGTGTTATAACCCATCAGACTGCTCACATTTCTGTACACAGTGTAGCAACAGAAGTTAATCAAAATACAATTAAGCATCATTAAGTTTCCATTACCGCAAGTTCTGGCACAATCAAGAGTTGGATTTGCTCGGCTGGAGTCAGGCACAGAGGCTTATGCGGAAGCAGCTGGCAGTTGTGAGACTTGCCAAAGAATCACACCACCAGCCGAGGTTTTATATTTACTTCATATCCAAGCATGTGATCGGTTTTTTTTTTGGTTTCCTGGATCTAACCCATTTCAGTTCAAAGCAGTTTTATTTGTATAGCGCTTTTAACAAGTGGCATTGTCGCAAAGCAGCTTTACACAATCAAAACAAATTATGGGAGTTTGTATTAAATGTGAACATGAATATTGTAAATTTCCATCCATTTTTAGGATTTTGCCTTTACAGAGACAAAAAATACTCCGACTTTTCATTATTCATACATCTAGGAGTATGAATCTTTGTAGTCCAACTACAGTAGGGACCATGGAGACAGATGGTGACCGTTGTATTTATTCCCATTTACAACCATTGGTAGGACCTCTGGTCAACATGGACTCATACACTACAGGCAATTTAGTGACACGAATTAGCCTAATCTACATGTCTTTGGATTATGGGAGGAAACCAGAGTACCTGGAGAAAACCCAACAAGAAGAACATGCAGACTCCATGCACACAGACCCACAACCAAGACCCTGGAGGTGCAAGGTGACAGTGCTAACGACTACGCCACTGCGCCGTCGAATCCTCATTAGCCTTCAATTAACCCTTGGGAGTTCTGTCACAGGAACCTGGGCCCGTATTCACAAAGCTTCTTAAGCCTGAAAGTTGCTCCTAGTGATGAAATTCTAAGAAAATTCAGATTTTCAGATTTTTTTTTTATCAACCAATCACAGTCCTCACTAAGATAAAGGTTTTGAACTTTCCTTACTCAGAGTTGCACTGAAAAGTTTCCTACTGTAAATCACTTTTAGTCTAGGACTCCCAGCTAGGACTTTTTAAGCTAAGATAGGAGCTCTCTGAGGGAATTCTAAGAAGCTTTGTGAGATTTGTGTTTTGACAGTAAGGGCTGTATGTTGAGTTATTTTCAGAATACAGTAAATCTGTACTATATACAAGCTGCACATTGACTACTCTAACATATATCCAAGTTTTGTTTCTGTAATATTGTCCTTTGAGAAGATATATTAAAATGTTTGCTGAAATTAGAGGGATGTACTCACTTTTCTTAGTGGGTGTATGTGAAGCAAGCATCTTCTGCTTTTCTACGTGCTGGGTAACATCACAGACTTCTTGGAAAGTTCTTTCCTCAGCCTTCTGCATTCTTGAACTCACAGATCGGCTAGTGTCGCTGTGATTGACAACTAAGAAACAGTTTACCATCCCTTCCACCTAGACAGAACATCACATTTAGATTTGTTTTTTTCTTTGCACTACACTACTGAGACCCCGAGCTACAGTAAAAACTCTTGGCAAGAAGGTTTGTTAAACAGTAGGGAAAAGGGATGGAAATGGTGGTTGAGTAAAAAAGATTTTAAAAGAGTGTGGGCTTCCTTCACTATTTTTTTTTCTTTTTTTTACTAGATCCAAATAGCTTCAATTCCAACAAAGGTGCAATGGTACCTCCATCTCTATTAAAGCCCTTGAAGCTGTCCACCTACAGTATCTCATTGCATGGTGTATCACCACTAGGGGCATCCTAGATACAAAAGATGCGTCAAAATGCACCAATGATATAGACATGGGACGTCTCAACCACTCAATGTCCCTGTATGCTTCCAAACATTCTTCTAAGTCTGGTTGGTCAGCGTCCCAGTGGAGAAACCCCAAAATAGAGTTCTGATTTTGGCTCTTGGCAGGTAGCTCCGGTCACCTGTCTTGTCGGTTCCAGCTGGGACAAAATCTGGAAAGACAACTGAGGAAATCAGAGCAGCTTCCCAATATGGAAAGCCAGATGGGACTTTGGCCAGGCAGCCTGTCCATGTCCACATCCAAGCCGACAACAACGCTCTATTGATTCGTTTCATGCGGTCAGTAACAGCTCATGATCAGAAGTTTTTTTCATTCTGTCAATCATTAAAGGTCAAAGAATTACATAAAAGTTTTTCTGTTGGATTAAAGTTCATGCAAAGTCCTTGCACGTCTGTGGAGGGCCATTTCGTTCCCTGGTGTCCCATTTCTTTCAGAGCTGCCCTAGAAAACACAGTATTCCATTTAATAAAAAGCATCCCTATTGGTTTCATAAGTTTTAAGCGTATGCACAGGTACTGTAGATATTATCTACAAGTGGAAATGCACCAACCGACCTTGCCAGATGCTTCACAAGTGTGAATGTGTTCCAAATCTCAAAGCACACACAGATTATTACCACGACAAATCTGTTCCAGATGCTTCGAAACATCGCGCCTTGGTACACGGCAGATCTAGGCCATACGACACCATCATTTAGAACCGGAGATCCCGGTCGAGACGTGTTTGTTCTTCCTGAGAAAAAAAAAAATCTGCCTTATGAACATCTTCGTTAATCCTTTGGAGAATAAAATATATAGGTCCAAACTGGCTGGAGTTTAAATAATGGAATTAATTTATGAATTTTAAATTATACAGCTTTGAACATACTGAAGACGGACGTCTTTTTAGAATCGGGTGTGTGGAAGCAAAATAAAGTCCATCAAGGAGTCACCTTCACTATACGTCAGGAGTTTCCTATTAGGAATGAAGAACATTAATATTTCAATGCTATTCAGTAGGGAATGTATCAGACCGCATCCAAGTCACAAATATCTAGAAGTGTAGAAGTCAAAACGGTCCCCGTTTGTATGATTACAACGCAAAGACATGATTCAGAAATGACCTCGGATGACCCTTTTAAGCAAATCAGCTGAGTTGAATCACACACACACACCACTGATGTCACTATCTAACAAGTTTATTAGATGACACCATGCTGTTTCTTTGGGTTTTTCATAAAAATGAACTCTGATGCTCCACATGCATGATGTCATTGCAGTAAATGCATAAAGATGATGATGATGATGTTGATGATGATGTCATGTGTGCGGGCAAGTGACACTCCTCTGACTCACACTTTTTAAAAGCTTTTTAATGAATAAATCAAAGTGTGTTATATATAGGTGGTGCATATTTTTTGCGTCTCTTGTTCGGTTTGCAGATGATGAACTGAACTTGATTCAAACCTGACTCATGATTCTCTCATTTTGTGCTGCAATGAATTAAAGCTAATCCTAGAAACAACGATTCACATCCATCATTTTTAATGTTCAAAGGTCTGAGCCTGATCTACCTCGGCATACGAATTTAATCCGTTCCAGAAGTGAGTTCTTATGGTGAAATTTTGTATTGTGAAACACATTATTCCATAGGAAATAATGTAAATGCAGATAATCCGTTCCAGCCACCCAAAAATATTACTAATATTACCATTTTCCAACATTATAATTTCATATGTTTTTTTGCATATAGAAACAAGCAAAACAGTTCGGGATTACATGTAAATGAAGTAAAATATGAAATAAACAGATAATAAACCTCCCATAACCTTAATTTATTATTCCTCTTGGCATCGGCTGCATTACAAACCAAACTGAAAGTGGCTCTCTTTTCTTTTTTCTGCCGTCATTGAAAACATTTTTGGGACCCATGGTGCTATATCTTTGCTAAATCTTACGCAAAATTAACAAAAAAACAAAAAAATACACAACCAGAAGATTGGATGAAAATGCTTCAGGTTCAAAATGCTTCATGAGGTTAATTTCTTGCAAAAATTTAAGTCCTTAAATTGAAAAGTCGCAAGGTGGGTCATTCACATGCCAAGGTACTGCTGTAAAACTTTAGTTAAAAATCAAGTCCTGGATTTTTCAGGTTGACTCAAATCAAATGGTAAATGAAACCAGACCCACAACTCTCTGACTCTTCACTCTCCGATTCTCTAAGCCGAGTGACTCTGACCTTAATCTAACCTGACGACTGATTCCTCGGATCTCTTGTTCACTGGTCACCGGTGCAAATCTGAACTAAATGAAACCTGACTAGTGATTCTCTCTCATGATGTGGTTCTCTGGTTCACCGTCTATCCTGACAATTAACTCCTCAGATCTCTTGTTCATGGTTCAGTGGTGCGAGTCTGAGCTGAATGAAACCTGACTCACAAGGCTGTGTTTCTCGTCTTCTTCTTGAATCAAAAATGGAGAATCCTAACTGATGAACTCACGAATCTTTCGTTACCTGATTCACTTTTTGACAGAGTTGCTCCAGAACGAATCCTAATCGGATCGGATCAGGAGACGATTCTTCTGAGTGTGTATAATTCCTAATCCCTCCTGTTTAATGTTCAGCGGTGCGAACTGACCTGCATGTCTGACGGTTCACTTGAATCAAATGGTGCGAGTCTGAAACCTGACTCAAGGTTCTCTCTGTACATGCCTGAGTCTCTGATTAACGATTCACAAGAATGACTCCAAACTGAATGGGAATCAGAAACTGATTCTTTGATTCTTTTCTTTACTGTTCAGTGGTTTGAGTCTGAAGTGAACAAAGCCAGGTCGCAAATCTTTGAATCAAATCAAACCACTTGCTCAGAAATCAAACGCTAAACTGAATCAAATTAACACATTTGTGATTCCCTACTAGACATTTGATTCTTTTATCCCTTGCTGTAGTATTCATTGATGCTGAGACTTTTTTTATTACACTTCAACACACAATGGTTGCATTTTGAATTGTGAGTGTGCTTTGTGATATGATTACGACACAAAGTAATCTCATTCCCTCGCTCGTCTTAAAGCCATTCAGTGTTTTTGGACGTGGTTGTGAGCTGTATTTGAACCATTTTTCTTGCCTTTTTGACTGATAAATTGTTACTTCAAGTCTGCACACAAAGCCCAAACCCAGGCTCGCAACTTCCCACAAGTCAGCAAAACTTTCAGCAAAATGAAAGAGGTATATATCAATTTCCCCAACTGCGAGGTGCCTGTTCGGGGCACGGAGCAGAGAAACAAATCACGCTGACTAACGGCAGTGCGTATGCACACTCAGCACTCTCGCGTGCGCTCGGATGCGGTGTTTCTCAAATAAAGCACTCAATCTTTATTTTATTAATAAAGTACAAAAAATACTTAGCGGATATAAAAGGTAAAATTTGCAGCACTGGGAGTTTTTACTGGTGCAACAGACTCGATTGATTCCTCGGACTGAAGCTGTGGCGTTCCTGCAAACATTTCCCACTTACTGACGAAAAGTCATTTACTTACTGTATAACTAAAGCTCGGAAAGAAAGTACCAGAGATTGTTAGCGTCTCTGCTAAGTGTGTGTAGCTAGTACAATTAGCTTGCTTTCAGCCAAAACGTGGTATTTGTGCTAAAAAAGTGTCTCACGTAGGTGATTATTTATTTATTTATTAGACAAAAAGAAAAACATTTGCTAAATACAGTTTCAAGCCCTTTTGGGTTTTAGTGGCCGAAACTTTTTTGAATTCAAACCTTTCAATGATCTTAATTGACATTCAGATGAATCTTGGCCAATTTAGATTTCACATGAAAAGACATAAACCTGAAAAAGTGTTTTATTCTAAAATGTAAAATTGTTAAGATATTGCAACAAGAATTTGGCATGGTTACGGACACTACAGATGTTTTACAGGTCATATGCTTCTAGAAGATTACAACAATTTCAATATTAATACTCATAAAGAAACTCGAATCATTTTCATTTTAAATGATTATTGTTTAAAGCGAGACAGTATAACACTGAAGAACGGCCATTTTTGATATATCGGTCATATAAAATCACCTCTTCAAAACGGCTGAAGTTAGCAATCTAGATATTTTTAGGGAAGCGAGATCGGTCACTTCCATGTTGCATAAATTTAACTTCTTTGGCACAAACATTTTCTGTATTATATGTAGAAGATAAAAAATTATATAATCAATATATATATTTTAACCAATACTGTGTTTTGGATGAAATAAAGTACCAGAGATTGTTGCCGTTTCTGGTAAATGTGTGTAGCTCGGTGATTTCTGAACCTGGGAAACTTTTAATCGCTAGGTTTTCGGTTCATTAGGGAATGGAAACTCCTTTTTTTTGCACTGAGTTACTTGCTAAGAATTTGCAAACACAATTTAATGTTTTTTAATATATATATTATGGTAAATGGTAATTAACTCGGTCAGGAGACTGCACTACAGTTTGCAAAATATTTGCTAACTTACACATCTGAACCTAAATCAACATCAGCCGAAATGAAAACACGGCACGGAAGTGAAGCAGCGCATCAATTACGCAAACTCGCAAAATAAACAAAATGAAGAAATTTAAAGTAAAGATAAAGTAATAGCTTTGTTTTTCCTGTCTGAGCAGGATAATGGGAGGAGAAAAAGCATCCTCTTGATTTCGCTTGCCAAAAAAGTGATTAAAAGCAGCATGATGTCTAGAAGGGAGGCTTCCAGGGGTGGATGTGTGCAGTGGTGTTCTCACAGAGTGGCTGGAATTAAACAAAACATTAAAAACGTGAAAACAAAAAAGAGAAAGTGCTTATAGAGTATAAACTCTAATATAATGCTGCAACATAAGGCACACACACACACACACACACACCCACAGAGACTGTAAGTCACTATTGCCCCGTCACACTGCGACGAAGACCATGAAATTCCCACTGCATCCTAAAAGTATCAAAGAATGTGACGGGAGTGGGGTCAATATATATATATATCCAGTTGATACTAATTCCTATCTGTGTCTCTATCAGGTCCTCAACGCATCTGTCATTTTGTTACTGATGTCGATCAGATCAGCGTTTACCAGCTGCTTACTACGTTGTCATTGCCCCTTATTAAGTTCTTTCTGTGTGTTGCTTCGATCACGCCCTCAACAGACGAGAGACATTACTACATCTTTACCAGGTTCTACTGCTTTCCTGCCAAGTTGTACAAGATCTTACTGTGTTAAACCTCAAACTAGCATTGGAGTGAACAGGTTATTCCTCAAACTAGCATTACGGCAAATAGGTGAACCCACAAACTAGCATCACAGTAAACAGATTAAACCTCAAACTAGCATTACAGTAAACAGGTTAACCCACAATCTAGCATTATGGTAAACAGGTTAACCCTCAAACTAGCATTATGGTAAACAGGTTAAACCTCAAATTAGCGTTATGGTAAACAGGTCAACCCACAGATTAGCATTACAGAAAACAGGTTAATACAATTTATATATTCAAATTCCCTTTCAGATTACTCTTTAACCCACAAACTAGCTTTACAAAATGCATAATGGTAAACAGGTTAGCCCACAGATTAGCATTACAGTAAACATGCTAACCCACAAACTAGCATTGCAGGTAATGGGTTAACCCACGGATTATCATCATAATGAATAGGTCACTATTCATTATGATGATAAACAATGTAATCCACAAAACTAGCATCTTAGCAAATAGGTTAACCTCCAGAAAAAAAACAGCAGCAAAAAAACAACAGAGCATTGTAGTGAACAAACCAACACACACATATGCTTGCTTTATTACTGTAAACACTGAGCCTCATTTATTATTCAGCTTGCTATGAATAAATCTGTTTGAAAATCATTCTCAGGAGCATTTACACAGGAAAAAATATGCAGTGTTCATAAAATATCATTTAGTTTGATAAAACACTTGTCTCCTCTTTTCTGGATCCTGTTACACTGTCGAGTTTAAAGCAGTTATTTATTTCAGTTACGCATCAATTTAATGAACATATTGTCAAACTCAGTTCCTTCAAATGAACACGTTGTTCCGAAGAGGAATAAGACAAATAAGACTAGGCATTCGACTAGGACAAAAGTAATGGCACCCTATAAAAGGCCCTGCGGTGGCCGAGCTGCAATACAGGACAGTTTACACTGAGGAAAAGGCACGCTAAGGGGAAGCTCTTTGAAGACAATTGTAATGATCATTTTGTTATTAATTAAGTTTCATTCACATTAAAAAACTTTATGACGACTTTGTGAGGTAAAAATCCTTTAAGTTGATTGTATTGATTCTCAAGGAATTCCCAACATATTAGCTGCTAGGATTAGTTGTTTAATGAATAGAATAGGAACGTTCAAAAAACATTGTTTAACTTAAATGTGTTTGATTTGTGATGCATCACTCTAGATTCTGCTTTGCTTTAGTAGCTTGTACAAAAACGAGCCATACAGTGTGCACATAAGCTTGTAAAGAGGTCAAGTGTGCTTGCTGAGACAGGAATTAAAAATTTTTAAACAGCGGCTTATGAGGCTTTATGAGATTAATGTGAGTATATAGCCAATTGTATATAGCAAAATATATAGGAAATACACATGGTGGTTCTTCCAGGCGAAATGCGTTCAGCTTTGCATAAGAGTGCATACGGTACATCCGAGCCAGACGAGGGCGCTGGACAGGAAGTGCAGATTTGCTTATCACATGCTTTTCTCCTCCATCATCACATTCGTTTTTGTCCCTCCATCTCATTCATCTCTTCGTCTCTCACCACACAACAAGGTCTTTACGTTCTAATCGGAGTCTTTCTTTTTCCATCCTGTTCAATTTCCGACACCGACGTATGGACACGCAGATGGCCAGGATGAAGACGGCCATCAGTACGGCGCCCCCGATGGCCACGGCAAGAATAACAATCTCAGAGAAAGGAGCTGGAAAAGAAAGTGGAGATGTTTATGAGAACCAAATCCATTTTTTTTTTTAAACCATCTCATCAGAATGTTCTAGTTAATTCTAGTATCTCACCTGAAGTGACAACCTGTAGCTGGACTTCTCCAACGTTCCCATGGACGTCAGGCGGGTTCTTCACCTGGCAGCTGAACGTCCCGTTGTAATTGAAGGACACGTCCCTGACCAGGATGGAGGCATCACTTGAAAAAATGTCTCCCTTGAACTCCACCTTTCTCAGGAAGCGTCCCTCACTCGGAGGAAACTGCTTCTCGTGATAGTAAAACACCTTTGGAAAAGGGTGCAGATTAGAAATATGAGCATAGGCCATTTCAAATTAAAAATTTTATTTGTCACATACACTAACATACACAGTTTGGTACGCAATGACATTCTGATGCGTTTTCATCATTCATGTTTAATGAAAATGTTTGTTAAGGCTGTATGATATGATATCAACATTATATACTGTTTTACAGTAAAATTCTCTGTGATGATGTCAGGCTTTCTAACAAACTAATAAGATTTACTTTTTTTCTATTTTTTTTTCAACTTCCAAACCGTTTCACTTTCCTTCTATCTGAGTGTTTTTTTCTAATTCGTATTAATTGTATATAACTGTAGCTAAATAAAAGTATGATGTAACTTTTACATTATTGTCTACTAACTGATATTGAATAATATTTACTTGATAGCTTATAATAATTAAAGATAAAGAATTGATAACGTTTTAATTTTACATTTTTAGTTATAACATTCTACAATCTTTTACCACTTTATTATTTTTTGTCCTATTTCAGTGTTAAATTATTTTCATCTTGAATGAAAGATTAAATGGATTTAATTAAAGTTTATTACAAACTGATATTTAGAAGAAAAAAAACATTTACACAGATTTCTTTATTTATATTTTATAAAATCTGACATTTTTCTACATTTAATCCTCTACTTCAGTGTTAAGTGATTGTTGTAGATGTCAAATAAAAAACTTTACAAAAGAAATTAACCATTAAATACTTACAGTACAAACTGTTTTGTCTTCTGATTGATATTAAAAGTTTGTTTGAACTGTTTTTAAGAACTGACACACACACAGACTTCACATCACTCACACACAGGAAATATGAGTCAGATAAAGAGTTGTGCGGAAAAAAAGCAATGAGCTAAATATCAGTGCAACCGAGCCTCAGTCAGCAGTTTTCTTGCGAGCGGTTCACGTCTCCGCTGAAATGCTCTGGTTAATTCGCTGAAATGCGACTCATTAAGGCGTCTAAGGACTTAAACGAGTCAACACGTGTTTGTTATGCGGTATTTAAAGCATGAAAAGCTCAAATGAGTCAGCATGGAATAGAAACTCTGCTCACGTGCTAAACAATTATTAACCCTTCAGGACCAAAATAAAAATATATATTAAAAATGTATTGTTTGGCTTTAAACACATCTTTTTATTATTATTATTATTATTATTATTATTATTATTATTATTATGCTTAATTGTGACCAACTAGGGTGTCAAAACTAATAAAAATGAGTTATTGAATTTAGTCATTTATTTCATTATATTGGAAAATTATTAAAAATTATATATATTATGACTTATTTTTAGCTTTAGAACTTCTAAGTAACGCTGATATGATGTGCGTTTATTCCTCTAACACTACAGCATTTTTTTACTAATCACATAGTTATTATAAATAATGTTATTTTTTATTAATTTATCTTTTATTATTTTATTTTATTTAATAGTCAATTCCTGTTTTTCTGTTCCTGACACTGGAGACTCCTTCCATGAAAACCTAAACATGCAATTAATTAAAGACCACTGTGAAACATCAACACTTATGTAACACACATTAGTTGTAACACAACTAATGTGGTTGCCATAGAAACAATAACCACTTAAACATGCGAATTAACATCCACCTGTGATTTGGACCATCACTACTGTTAGGAAAAAGAAGGGGGAAAAAAATTTCCATGCTGACTCATTTGAGCTTTTCACTGTCTGACCAATCAGAATTCAGAATTCGTAGAATTGCTGAAATGCTAATAGGTTTGAGTGCAAAAGTTTGTACACCCATATAGTAAGACAATACTCTTTTGTATCGCGCATGTTTTTGCTCTATACTTTGCTTCATTTTAGTTTTATCTTCTTGGAATCCTTTTATTCTAATCTTATTTCCATCTAGAAGCTTTTCTTGATTTGTATATCCATGGTTCACCCACACCCTAGTGCTCTAACACACTCACATGTCTGATAATATCATATAATCAGATAATGAGATAATGCCTCTGCACTTATTCTAAAGCGCCATGCCTTTAACACACACACACACACACACACACACACATTTTCTGTTCTTGATCTGCTTCTCAGCGGAGGATGGACTCCCTCTTGAGTGTCGTCTTGCACTCATCCCAACCTCAGGAGCCCTCTGGTGGCTGCAGTAGGTATAACATCTACATAACTAGAGATGCAGGAAGTCCTCTACATACGAACATTTGAGTTACGAACCTTTTAAAGATACAAACATGCGTTTGTGCATGTTCAATGATGAAAATTTGATCACATGTCTGGCGTACATTGTTACATGCATGCAGCGTGCATCCCTGAGCAAAAAGTGAAAACAATTGAGAGAATGGAGCCACATCGCTCGTTCTTTACAGACAGAAAGCTAATTGTGTAAGTATCCTAGTACCTAAACAGTGTTTTTGGGAATTATGAAGAAGCAGTGCAACCTACGGTCTCCTCAGTGCCGTGCCGCAGCGGCCTGAAGGTCCAGGAGATGGTGAGAAGTCTGCTGTTGATTGGGTTCTTGCTGTGGAATGTGCACTTCAGCCGGACGTCCGTGCCGTTCACCGCCTGCACGCGACCCGACGTGTACACCTGCATCGCAACCACGCCGTGCTGTTCTGCAAAAAAAATAATTAAACAGAGTAATCAGAAACTACACTGTGATTTCTTGTTAGTCCAATATTAATAAAAGATCAAAAACAATGAAAAAGAACAAAGAAGAAGAAGAAGGAGACTCCGGTATGATGACATCATGGGGTCTGTATTTGCATACAGTAGCATGATTGGCTCTTGTGTTTTATGATGTCATAGTACTTTAGTGAAACAGAAAGCATTCGGTTTATCGTTCAGAGATCAGCCAGTTTGAATCCCAGCAAAACAACAACACTTGTTGTAACAAAAAGAAACAACTTCTCGATTTACGATGCAGAATATAAAAAAGTCTTGCAGGAATTCATTTAATAAATGAGTGAATAAAAGCAGAATCATGCCCTGCTGGATGAGATACAGACTCCTGCTGGAGATTTACTGTATATGGTCTGTGTGTGTGTGTGTGTGTGTGTGTGTGTGTGTGTGTGTGTGTGTGTGTGTGTGTGTGTGTGTATGCGCGTGTGCATCAGGACTGAAATCCCGCGGGACAGACCAAAAAAATTTGTGGGAACGTCCAGTTTTTATTTTCGCACACAAAGCCCATGGGACAACGAAGAGCCGTGTTTATTAAAGTGAGAGCGTATAAGCAGCACATGATTAAATCATATTTTTGTTTTAGATTTTATGAAATAGAAACAGCTCATTTTATCAGAAAAAATAAAAACAAACAGACAAAAAAACATTAATTTGTAGTGGTTATTGTTGCGGCTTTAGGCTTAGAAAATGTTGGTTTGCTGATTAATTGTTGTTTTTTTGTCCAAAAAAAGTCGACCTAAATGTTTGAGTCTATGAGAAACACACACACACACACACACACAGAGGCTTATGCGTAAACTTGCAGTACAAGCAAACTGTTCCAACCCAGTTCAGGAGAAAAGAAGCTGAAGCACATCATCCATCATTGTCCTACAGTGCAACACTTCTGAGTGTGTGTGTGTGTGTGTGTGTGTGTGTGTGTGTGTGTGTGTGTGTGTGTGTGCGCGAGTGTGTGTTTACCCCCGAGGATAAAAGAATAACTGCTTTTACAGGCATGCGTCCAAGCCATCGCCGCATTATAAATTTCCATCATAAGTAAAAGAGAGCATTTCCAGTAAATAATGTTTGAGATTTGATTAATTTGCACGTGAAGCGTGTCGTCTCGACGTGACTTCATCTGAGAGGACGACATGAGCGAGCGGATTTAACCTTAAAGCATGTAAAGCAAGTATGCTAGTAACATTTTACTAGTTTTATTATGCTAAGTGCTAAAATTCTGTCATGCTAATTACAGCTAACTGACTTCATCACTAGCTTAGCTAGCTAACATAAGTTCTGTCTGCCTCTGTTAGCTGTCATGCGCTTTTCTTTATCATCTGGAATGTGCAGGCTCGCTAGCGGTATACGTTAGGCTACTGTAGCTTATGTGAAGCTCAATTGACTGTCTGGGAAAAAAAATCGCCAGTCTGTTTAGCTCAGTTTCTTATCCTGTGTCTTATCTTTAGTTTACTGGCGGTCATGAGGGCTTCACTGCTAGCATCCAGGCTCACACAAGCTAGTCATAGATTCTAGCTACAGAATTTGACAGTTTTAAAATCATTTGTTTTATGACTAATAAAAAAAAATCTAAAAAAATTTAAAAAGGAGTTTTACTTCTCATTTGCGTTAATCTAAACGTGACCTTAACTTTATTCTGTTTCTTGTCCCGCCTCCTTTTGCATTGCAATATTTTAGTACTTTTTTTTAATTGCTAGTTGCTAGGGGTTTTTTTTTGTTTGTTTTTTTACCTTGTACTTGACATATCAAGCAAGATGATATTCATGACATTATAATCCTGACATAGTAGACATCGCAAAACTAGCTTTAATTAATCTTTAATTTAAGTTGCTTTAACAGGCAACAAAAACAGAAAGAAGAATGTTTTTATTTCCTTTTATTGTCTCTTTAGCAAATTCAAAATAGACAAAGATTGAGAATGTGAAGCGAAACAACATGAACGATGAAATTTGAAATATTTATTGCAGTAATTATTAGAAGTTAAACACAAACAGGTCGCTCCAGTCTCAGGCGAGTCGTGTTACTCGCATGTTTTAGTCAAATGTTACATTTTTGTTGTTGTTGTTGTTTACCTCTTTAGTAAATGTTCAGAAACATTTACACAGGAAACCGATGTTTATTTCTATGATAGTTGCCATGGTTACGTCACTTCCTTCTTACTTGAAACATTTTAACTGGAACAATTCGCTCTACTGTACTTTAGCCTACAAAAGGTTCATTTCTATAAATCCATGTTCATAATGTCATGAACATTTACTAAAATTAATCAAATGTAAAATTACAAGCGACTCACCAGAAACAGGAGCCTCCCATTTACAGTTAACCTCCGATAATTCATTTACTACAATACATGTATGTCAGATTTGACGTGTTTCAATTTTGAATCACATAGTTATTATAAATAATGTTATTTTTTATTAATTTATCTTTTATTATTTTATTTTATTTAATAGTCAATTCCTGTTTTTCTGTTCCTGACACTGGAGACTCCTTCCATGAAAACCTAAACATGCATATAATTAAATGCATGTCTTGTTTCTCTTCATATTTCCTTTTTTTCTGCCATTGTTTTGAATTTGAACCAGAGACAATAAAAAGAGACACTCTTTAAATTTAAAAAACACTCTTTCAATTTGTTCAATTGTCATTAAACAGTCTTTTTTTTTCAACTAAGAATGCAAATAAAACTTAGTTGTGTCTATGGTGTTAGCTAATTTAGCTGTCTATGTTAACATGAATCTGTAACGTAAATACAGTTTCTCTTCATTTGTCTAGTACAAGGTGAGAAAAAGAAATGCCAACCAACCAATCAAAAACGAGCATTTTACAAAACTACTGAAGTATCAGATAGTGATGCAAAAGATGTTAAACAAAGTTAAACCAAGGTCAAAACTAAAGCTACTTTTTATTATTACAGTATTTGCTTTCGGTTCCTTGTATGTATTTCAGGCTTGTAGCTATAAACAAAAAATAATAATTTTACCAAAAATACAACAATGCCTTATATATAACCAGCAGTTTCCTTCTATAATTTTATTTTTATTCATGAAAAGAATGCTTTTAGAACCGTCTCATAGCTAGAGTATATCGACATCTCGCACTAGCCTGGTGCTAGCGGTGAAACCATGGTAACCGCCAGTGAACTAGATATAAGACACGCCCACAAGCTGGAGACGATGAATGCGAGCGCAGGGGTTAGGCTTTATATAGAAAAGCAGGATGGTCTTTCCTCGGTGGAATAAGAGACGTCTATTCTGTCCTGCGTGTTTATTTATGAAGCCGTTTTTCATAAACTGCCTCCATACATCACCTCTGCGTAACACCGGAAGGTCAAGAACAGACATAAAACCCATAAATAAAGCGTATAAACATACAGACTGAGCTGCCGGTTTATTCGGTACACCTACTGTACTGTAGCAAGAGATTAATAAACCGCCAGAGCTGTGTAAAAAAAACATAATGCACTGGATGCTAAGTGGAGGATTTTAATAAGTCTTATTTATGGATAGCCGATTGATAAGCTAATAAACTGCCAATTGCATTTGGACCATAAATAAATGATGTAAAACACTCAGTTCATTTTGACAGGAGATAAACTGGCTGGGAGCTTTAAGCGGGATTTTCATCTCACGTTGCACTGCTTCATGTAAATAATTCATAAAGATTTCATCCGTTTATGAGGGGATTAAAAATGCCTGGTAAAAGAATATGGACGTTTACAACGACTATAATAATGTACATATCATCATACAGAAGGCAAGTGAGATTTATTGATATTTAAATAAGAAGAATTACATAACGGCTGCTAGGAATTTACAGGAACGAGCATGAAGTCAACATCGGAGCTGTAAGATGAAGGTTTTGCTTTTCAGTGTGACACGTTTTCCTCTTGAAGCAAAACCCATTTCGTTTGTGTTTCACGCTTTCTCCCTGGCGTGATTGCTGTTCCAGAGTCTCCTCCACAGTAAGTACACTTAGAATGAAATGATACCTTATTAACCTACATTAGATTTTAACCTGATATGCTTAAGGCGTGCATGTGTGTATGTGTATGTGTGTGTGAGAGAGTAAGTAAGCAAACAGTTACTGTAACTGAATGTGACTTTTATTGCTGAGAGAGAGAGAAAGTACTCTGCAGCAGTTATTTCTTTTGTTCTATTGTTCTACACACACTTGTTTGTGTGCCTGCAAGGAATTAAATGTACGCACGCACACACACACACACACACACACACACACACACACATACACAGATACAGAGAGTAACAGGTCAGCACTTGCTTGCATACCTTCATCGTCTCCCTACAGTATACAGTATGAGGTCCTCATAAGATAAGTAATGTTTCTACACAACATGCAGCTTTTACTAGCCAAAATATTCTCTTATGGTTGCTAAAGTTGCAGTAAGGGTGAGGTTTAGGTGTAGACATCACTTTAAATAGCTACACTCATTGTTATTTCAATTATAGGTCCTAAAAAAAAAGGAAATGAATGTGTGTGTGTGTGTGTGTGTGTGTGTGTGTGTGTGTGTGTGTGTGTGGGCACGCACGTGGATAAGATGAATTTCAAGACATGTTAAAACGTGTGTGTATGTGCATGAGGTAAGATAGGAAGGAGTATGAAAATTTTTAATGCCTTGCAGGGACAAAAACACACAACATGCACACATACAGTATAGTACACACATTTCTTTGTGCTAATGAGGACCATACAAAATACTGGACCAATTAGCACTATGTTTATAAACTAATCCTAAACTAAACCTTGGCAAATAAAATAAATATTTGGCTCTTTTATTTAGTTTTTTTTTTTTCAGAATTTTAACATAAGCTTTAAAAAACACTGTAACTTTGTGAGGACCTGATGATTGGGGTGACATCTGTCACTATTGTAGCGTTGTGGGGACCTTTGGGGTACTTTTTGTTCCTAAGAAAGATATTTTGGCAAACGTAGTTTTTCAAATAAAAACTTTCCCATCATTTTCAGGACTTTTGTTTTTTTTTTCTTTGGTCCTCACAATGTTCTTACATAAAAGTTGTAAAAAAATTGTCCACTGCTTTCGTGAGTACTGTATGATTGACAAGCCATTTGTCTCTATCACTAAAGTGATATATCACTAAAGTCCTAAAATGCACCTTTGATCTGGTGATAAATAATATTGTAATTGAAATAAAGAAATAAAACCTGCATGCTTTATTATTAATGTTTCCAAATTCATAAGTGATTTGATTTTTTTTTTTTTTTTGTCTTGGATGCCAAACGTATTGTTTTAACAATGTACTTTCCCATACGATCTTGAAACGTTTGCAAATCTGTGACGTGTGAACGTGAGGTTTTTTTTTGCTACACCCGCCGCCTAATTCTTCCTTACATGATCTGCGTTGCTTGCACGTTCACTTCTAATCCAATTTTAGACCTACCAGACCTGGACATAGTGCTGGCAGGATGACGTGTATCACTCAAAGAGGATTTCCACTTGCTCATGTAGTCCTGGTTGGTAAATGAAGTATGTGACAAGATACACTACACTGTAAACCCTAATGCTCAAAGTAATTAAACATATTGAGTAGTGTTAACTTAAAATAATTATAATTAGTTCAAACTAATAGGCCTTAATGAGTATTTAAAACTTTTTGGTATTTATGAGTTTGTAGAAATGACACTTTTCAAGTTAGCTGAACAAATGTGATATTTTATAAAAGGCCCGGGTTCGATTTTCAACAACTGGATGAAGTGTCTGTCCCAAGCCCAGATAAAATGAGAGGGTTGTGTCAGGAAGGGCGTCTGGTGTAAAACCTGTGCCGAGCTTGTGTGCGTTGTCATCGCCAGGAGCAGCCAAAAGACCAACAACAATTTATTTGATTTGCAACAACTAAAAAAAAATTATAATTGCTATTAAATATTATGAGGTAGGCGACTCAGTAATGCAAGTAAACAACGATTAATATGAATGAGTAGAACAAACTCAAAAACTGATCTGTTCTGTTTACTTAAAATTGGAAATGTAACTGATGACCTCAAATTTTTTGCCAACTTATTCAGGTTTACAGTGTAATACAAACTAGTCTTTGTTTTTTTGTAGATGAACAACTTTTGAAAAATAGACTACAAACAATAATGTGACTAAAACATTAACCCAAAAAATCACTAACGTGAACAAGGCTTATACTACTTGTTCTTACTCACTCATTGTCTATACCACTTTATCCTGTATACAGAGTTACGGGTGGCCTGGAGCTGATCCCAGGAGACGAGGTGCGGTACATCCTGGACAGAGTGCCAGTCTATACACACACTCACAGACTATGGGTAATTTTGGGACTCCAATTAGCCTAATCTGCAGGTCTTTGGGAGGAAACCAGAATACCCGAAGGAAACCCATCAAGCATGGGGAGAACATGCAAACTCCACACACACACACAGACCCTGAGGCGGGAATCGAACCTGAAACCTGGAGGTGCAAGGTGACTGTGCTAACCACTAACCCACCCAGATTCCTAACAATGTCATGAAAACACATGCAGCATCACTTTATTAGCTCAAGTGAAGTTTGCTAGATGACCTACTGTCATGAACAGTGGAGGCTCAAGTCAGAATACATACAGTACAGTTCACACGTCAGGATCAGGACGTGGCCAGGAATTATTTTGAGAAAAGTTGCCAAAAGCAATAAATGTTTCTGAAATAATTTACATTTTGCCAAGGTAACATTTAATTTGTTTTGTTCATACTGGTGTATAAACTAGTGAGCAAATGCTCAAGGAAAGTGCTTGATGTATTTCGTGTTTACTATCAAGGGCAAAAGTGTTTCTAAGAGCTTTATAGATTTCCGTTAAGTCAGAGGCAGCTGGAGGTGAGACTAAAGGTTTCTCGAGGCGGGGGTCCAGATTTCCAGCTCCTCTGTCGAGATGATCGGTACCCAATTTAGTGTTTTACATCCCAGGTGAGCTCGCAAAAGATACAGTCACACTCTCTCCAAGGAAACAACACGAACATTTCCAACAAACCTAAACCAAACATCTCATTTAAAGTTGCCATGAATCACAGCCGAGCTCCGTTCATTTGAAGACCTGAATTACAACACGTCCCCCAATTACTGACACACCCGAGCTACTCAACTAATCAACTAATCCCTGTTCCAGAGACCACATTCTTCCTACTTAACTCACCTGTTTCATTTTGTTTCACTAGTGACATAGTTATAGCACCTCACGACCTTCCTAATAAACAGCTCCTACCCAAGACTCTGTCGTGTTGAGATCTGGCTGTCGAGCACAAAGCAGAAGGCATCCAGAATTCCAAACCAAATTCCCAGAATTCTTCCACGCTTTACAGTTCCTCATTCCTGCAGTTGGCAAAAAAAAACACCAACCTTTTGTTTGACCCTGAGGATCTTACTGCAAATTATTATTTATATAAATATAACTTCATAGCTTCATGACTATTTTGAGGCCATTAATGTGTGGAGGGGGGGGGGGGGGGGGGTGGAGGCAAGAACTAGCGGTGAAGCGGTGTGGAAGTACGTAAGGCCAGACGATGTTTAATCACTCGCAGGAAACACAGGAAACCTCTAGACAATGTGGCACTGCCTCGACGCACGAATATACGGGAAAGTCATTACAACCTCAAGGCATTGTCTCAAAATCTGAGTTAGAAGCTAGTAATCTCTGTATTATTAGCCCATGGTTTGTGATGTGTTTAAGACGGTTTCAGATCAGAAAGAGCTCCCTGATTTCTAAACAGCATCCAATCTTATTTTACTTCTGTTATTTATGTAAACATTTTAAGTCTAATATATGAAAATTAATTCTCGAAGGAATTCTTGAACATTTTACTGGTTGCTTTGGGGGTCCTGATGTGAATGTCCAATGTGAAAGATTATTCTGTAAAAATTAACCATTAACTCTTAAGTGTTTTATATGCTTTTTCAATGAGATCTGACCTAGCTAGTGTGGAGCATGAACCTTAATCGAGCTGCCCCTTAAATGCCCCTTAAGATCCAAATATATAAAACAAAAGGGAAAAAAATTTAATAAATTTCCCTGAAGATTCCAAAAACCACATCCTGAAGGAAGCTTTCAACATATTGTACATGCACAGAACTGTTTAAACCAACCACCAAAACCACTAGAACCAAAGATGGAAAGCATGTTAAAAAAAAATTATATCTGGACTAAGAAGACCAGAACCAACCTGGCAACACACTTCAAAAAAGCTCCAGAAATATAGGAACCAAAGTTGAGAAACATGAAACAAGCTGCAACACATCTGCACCAAGGTTTCCTAAAACCAGGAACCTGATACGAGATCCTGAGTCGATATCGCAGCACAATTTAAGAAGAACCTAAACAACATTAACTAAACTTGCAGAACATTCAGAAGAAGCTCCACACAAGTGCACCTGGTTGTAAATTACTCTTCTATCAAAGCATTAAATACGTTACTTTTGATGTGAACATCCTAATGAATATACAAATGAGCTACAGTAATTAAACTATAGATGATCGTGTGATTTCTAATAGAGTATGACCAACAATAACACGGTGAAATAAACATTACAAGTGTGAGTATGATTTAATTTCCTGTTTTTGCACAGCCCTGATATGGAGTATTAACGCCAATCTAAACAGAATTTAACTTGCATTAATGTCTGTAAAAACACTGAGGAACTTGTTTTTTTCTTCATCTTCTCACCTGACATGAAGAGCAACACCAGGAGGAAGTGAAGAACCCATTTGAGACCCATGTGGAAAAAGTTTGGAAATTCCTTCCCACTTCAGTTTACTCCAAGAAGGATCTGCTCTTACGGTTCCCCGTCAGCCTCCAACTTTAACACTCAGACCAACACAGCTGTTTATAACGATAGGAAGCCCGGTCTCTCCCTCCCTCCTTCACTCCCTCCCTCCCTCCCTCGCACATTATGTTTTGTACAGTACATGCCTACGCTGTGTGCGCTGCTCTGGATTACTCTAACACTCATGGCAAAAATCTCCCGGTCCTGAATGAACACGTCCAGAGCAAAGAAGCTAACACTGTGTTCTAAACGTTATTAATCCGACAATGAAGTATTCTTGTAGTTAAGCCAACATTAAATGCACTAATTTAATATAAGCTTTAAGTCAACACAAAGTCTTCATTTCATGCAGTGCGAGTTAATACTTTAATGCAGCGCTCTAGAAATCACTCATGTTTAACATTAAAGGCGGGGTCAGCGATTTGTAAAATTTTCGTCAGCTTTAATAAAATATCTGCTCAAACAGAAATAAATAAATAAACCTGTAAAGAGATGATGTGGGCCATAAATCTTCAACCAATCAGGACAAAGAAATCCATGTTCACCTGTAAGTTCAGAAAGCTCCGCCTCTTTTATTAGATTTGTATATTCTAGCCTAAGCAGCATATACAATACATGTTCTTGTTTTGAGGGCGTGGCTTTGACAAGAATGCTAAAGGGCGGGGCTGTATTTGTACAGAACATGCACGTAACTCTCATGCATTAAATTAACGTCATTAATTTATTTATTGCTCTCAACTATCTTTTTAAAATGTAGTGTTTTTCTATTAACTTTTTCCCGTTAAAATGTCAATAAAACAACATGAAACAACATGAACATAAGCAAACTTTGTGGACCCAAAATCCAAAATACGTACGTTTTCTTTTCTTCATCCTGGAGGGCTACATGACCAATTCTACAAATACGCTGAGTCCTCTAATAAAGGACACAATTTGGTATCTCAGCTTTATGCAAATGAACTCACAAACCAGTGGAGCTGGCTCATATATAAAAATATATGAACCAATCAATAATCATTTAGTACATTGTTAATAAATTTGTAAAATGTTCTATCTATTAGTTATAGTCTTCTACCCATATATGTATTTTGCTTTAGTTGTGAAAAACCTAAGTTTTAGCCTTGTGGGGACCAGTCAAATGTCCCCAAAAATACAGAAATATCTAAGAGTGTTATCCTTGTGGGGACCAGTCAAATGTCCCCACATGGACAGGAATAATTAAAAGGATACATATGTGGAGCCCAATCAAATGCTGTTAACAATATTGTTAATCAATTAGCAAAATGTTCTATTTATTAGTTACAGTTCTCTGCACATATACTGTATGTCTTTTGTTTTATTTGTGAAAAAACCTAATACCTATTTAAGTATTAGCCTTGTGTGGACCAGTCAAATGTCCCCAAACGGACAGGAATATCTAACAGTGTTAGCTTTGTGGGGACCCGTCCGTTTCTTTTACATCTTTTCATTTTACAATTTAGAAGGCTAGAGTTATAATTAGGTGTAGTGTAGCAATAATACGCTGCAATAAGTCAAAGGAAGAGACTTACAAATATAGTACAACAAATAGTACAGTGTGTAAGAACAGCCATAATGCAGAACCCAATAAAAATCCCAAAGTATTTTTTTTTTCATTATTATTTCACGTAGCGGTATGCAATGTATTTACAGCGTCCGTTTACTCAGCCCCTGTAACTGCTTTATTTTGTTTAAATGAGTACACTGTTTTCATTTTGAAAATGTAACCAACTGAGATTATTTTAAAATATCAGCAGTAGGTAGTAATTAACAAGTGTGAGGTTTAAAAATTAATCTCTCGGCATATGCTGCTATTTAAAACCCTCAGATAAGCCAATTAGGTCAAAGGTGAAGGAGTGCTTTTTATCCGTTGTTGTATCTGGTAATATAATCAGGAAGCGTGCATTGTTCTAGAATGCTCGTGCAAGTTACAAGGTTGTGTGTAAACTTAGACCATTAGAAATGTTTATTTTCTCTCAAAAAAAGGATTTTGGCCTTGTGTATCTTTATGTCATTATGTAGTTTTACTCAAATAAATTAAGTTTGAATGTACTTTAATTCTATTTAATTAGTTTAGCATAAACATTTAAACAATTAGCAACCTAAACAAACTAAACAATTTTTAGGATTATTTATTTTGATTCACCTTATATATTTTATTTGAGTGAACATTCTGTCCTTAATTTAAATATGTTAATATATAATACAAGAATACGTTTCATTTCAATAGACTGGATCCAGTAATAAAAAAAAGTCAACCTAAAATCAAATACTGACCTAAATTACCCTTTTTAAAAAAAATTATAAAATAAAATTAGGACCTAAATAATATTAAAGTAGGCTTAACCAACTGCAAGGAAAGTTTAGTTATTGCTCAGGATAATTTGCTCCAGATCTGATTTGTTACATTAAATTATACATTAAATCCAGGATGCCAGCCCCTTTTGGATAAATGTAAAACACTTGTTATTATGACAGTTTACTAATCCATACATTATGTTTATTATCACTGGATTTTAACTTTCCTGTTAATGTATTTGATTTGGTTTTTGTTCAAACTAATGAACATTTTTGTGTTGAGCTCAAATGGAAAATAGCAAGAAAACGTTACAGACGCAGCACAGAAGCTTCGGCCAGGAAAAGTAACAGCTGATGAAATTAAAAGTAAGTAAAATATTCCTGATTGGCTGTGATTTACCACAGAAACCCTAACGCAGTTGAAATCATTTGTTGCATGTAGTATTTATTCAGCTAGTGAAGCCAAAAATAAATGTCTACTGCAACAAACAAAATATAAAGGAAAATATTACTAAAACACATTATAATCAAAAGTGGAGTGAAATAGATCTCCACCTGAGGGAGCTAGAGGGACATGTGGCAAGCCAAAAGAGTCAAAGCTTTGAAAGATGAAAGGATGGACGATGAAGCTCTGTGCTGAATGTTCCTATAATAACCATATTAAAAGAAACACATAAAACTGAAATCTAACACAGTCTTGTAAAAACACATCTCACAGAATAACCCATAAAACAAAATGTTAATGGTTTATGATTGATTTCTATATTGAAAATATTTCTATGTTTCTCGATTGTGTAAACGCCCCCCCCTGCAGAAAAAAAATTCACATCATGATTTTATGTATTTTTATCTTTTATATTTAATATTTTATATTATACATTAATGATCAACAACGAAGTGACCTTGAGGAGGAAACCTTTACTCTTCAAAAACAGCAGAGAGTTTTATTCCTCTTATACTACAGCTAATTTCCAATGATTAAATTTCTTTCTTTATTAAAAATAACATGGACTTTTTATGAATTTATAGTTGAGTTTAAGATTGCTGTACGTTAGTTCCTGTTCTCACTTACATTATAGCAGCTACGGTATAAACAGACGCTCCCTCAGCAGACTCTCTGCATTCTCTCATGCTCTTCATGTTACCAAGAAATCGCAAACCATAAACGAGCGCGTTATCATAAGCCAAAGATCTAGTAAGAGTAAAACTATTATTCACATTAATTAAAAACCTCCTGACCAATCAGCATCCCGACTTTTACCACCCATAAAAATTCAGCATCACCCCAATGTTTTAAAAAAAAACTGGAACATAATGCAAACAACATGATGGTGTGACAGGTGCAGGAGGAACCGTGAGCTTCTGATGGTTTCTACTTCCTGTAACATTGTAACAGGAAAAGAATGAGAGACAGAGAGAGAGACAGAGAGAGAAAGAGAGAGAGAGAGAGATGACAGTAGAAGTCAACAGGCAACATTAACAGGAGTTAGTTGGAAATCTTATTTCCTTTAAAAGTCATCTTTTAACATTTATGTTTGAGACGGATTAAGATAAATACAGTATTTATTTTTTTAAAGCTTCAAGAAAGGAAAAGATGCACAAAAATAGCGGACGTCGATTGAGCTACGTCTTTTTCTTCCTCGCAGTCGCCATTATCGGTGTCTCTGAGCAAGCTGGTAAAAAGAAAAATCCTATTCATCATTCTTACTTTTAGATTTCATGCATTTTTAAATTGATGCTTGAGATTTTTTTTGTAATGAGTGAAAAAAATGTATGAAATTTCATTGTTCAATGTTAAGAAATTTTTCATTTTGATGTAAAACTGAAATGTGGTCTACCAAACTTAAAGTTAGCTATAGATTTGAGTAAATTAAACTTTTTTGGCATAAGAGCATTTTTGAAGACTTTATTAATAGATATTAATCATATATGTATCAATAATAATACATAATAATAAATATTTGCTCCTAGATATCACCACAAGTTCCCCTCTTTTTCAGGTTGCTTATTTTTGTATATCTCTATATCTCTTATAAAAACATGGCTTTTTTTTTTTATTTAATTATAGGAATTTTAGAACTTTCATAAACGCTTTCCATGTTTGTATAATAATTTTGGCTTCTCAGCCTCCTAAAAACCCTTCATGTTTGTGGGGTTGTACATCATAACCTTAAACTTAAACTTAAAATTCCTTAGAGGATTTGAAAATGAAATTAAGACAAATTTTACAAAGATCTGGCTTTGTACTTGTCCATGTTTTCATAAAAACAAAAGAAAAAGATGAAGTAATGTATGTAAGGATTTGATTGAGATGAAAGTTAAGCATTTCCGCTCACTAGAGATCATTCATGTGATGGGAAGGAAAAATGCTCTAGAGTTTTTCATATATGAACATGAAACATTCTGACTGAGAGAATTCTTCTGTGTGTGTTCTGACTCTTTGAATTCAGGATCTGTGAGTTTTTCAGGTACTACAGTGACACTGACCTGTCCAAATAATGACAACAACCCAGCACATGTGAAATGGCACAGATCTCAGGGTGACTCAATCGCCGAAGGACCATTGTTGGAACTAATTGAGTATGATGACAAGAAAGAGGGACTGTACTACTGCACTCATGATGATGACAAAAATCCGAAACAATACTTCTACATCAAAGCCAAGGGCAAGTGCAAATTAATAAAACAATTAAAAATAAAAATTAATTCAAACTATTTATTTTTTATTTTGGCAGGAATTTAAATATATGTGGTGACCCGTAAAAAATTCTAATATAACAAATAAAGCTTTCACAGCATGTACTTGATGTTCATGTATCAGGACATGTATGAGGATGTTTAAAGCTATTAAATAATTATATATTATAAATAAATTTACAGCATGTGAAATATTCAAAGAATTAACTTCCAGAGCAACATCAATTCAAGCTAAAATGAAGTATTTGTTATGTTCAGCAAAATGACAACAATTTAGGCCATGTGATGCTAACTTCTGTGCTAAGTACCTGGACAATAATGCCTTCTGTTGTTTAAAGCTAGTTGTCCATATTATGTAACAGAACAGAATCAATTAAGAGAATTAAGGGAAAAAAATCTGTCAGTTAGTTGGCTGTGTCAAAGTCCTCCAGGTCCATACAGAGCAGCTATCTGACAGAACCCACATTCTACACCAGTCAGAGGAGCAGCTTCAGCAGAAAAAAAAACAAAGCCACTCCTTAGCAGTGTTGGGGGTCGTTACTTTTTAAAGTAACTTATTACATTACAAAATTACTGTCATTAAAAAGTAATCAGTTACATGACAACGTTACCTTCTGATAAAAGTCACTAGTTCGAGTACTTTTCCACTGCAGAAAATGAAAACTTCTTTATGATCCTCATGCATGTTGTTTTAGTCAAGACCTTTATAATTATTGTACAAGCGAAGTTTTGTTTGCAGAACTTTGCGGAATGTTGGGTCACTCGCTGCGGCTCACAGGGCCACTGGGGGGGTGGGGGTTGTATCACACACACACACACACACACACACACACACACACACACACACGGAATGACTGCTGTCTGGCTCACAGATTACATAAATTGTCTAAATGACGGATTACATTTTTGAAAATATAACTAAATAACTGAGTACTTAAATATCGGACCTAATGCGTTAGATTACTCGTTACATCAAAACAGTAATCCAAGTACTCTGACGAGTTACTTTGTAATGCGTTACACCAGGGGTCTCAAACTCAGTTCCTGGAGGGCCGAAGCCCCACGAAGTTTTGTTCCAACCATAATTAAAAACACCTGATCCAACTAAACAGGTCATTAAGGCTTATTTGAAAACTACATGGTATGTATGTTGGAGCAGGATTGGAACAAAACTCTGTGGGGCTGCGGCCCTCCAGGAACTGAGTTTGAGACCTCTGCGTTACACCCTATCTGCTCTTTAGGAATTTCTTATAATTCATTCTGAATCGCCTCTGAACCGTCCGTGTTCTTTCATTTACAAACACAAAGCAAACTAGCTTCTAACACGAGGCTGAATCCCAAATCCGTCTCTAACCGGGCACCACTCGCTGTCTGGAACACCCTACATATAGCTTTCCATTGAACATTATTTGGGATTCATCCACAACACATAAGTTAACAGAGCTGATATTCTAAAGTGGAATAAATGGAAATATAAAGTAAATCTGGTGAGTTTCTCAGGACTGTCCACCAACTCCATGGTTTATTCTCCTCATATTTTGGCTACAGAGCACCGCTAATAATTCAAAACTTTTTTCACCTCCTGTTCATTACACTAACTGACGCTCACTACCTGTCACTCGCCAGCTCCTCCGGTTGCGTTAGGCAGTTCCACAAGACACAGAAGGGCATGTGTGGGTTAAATAACTGGTTAAATAAAGAAAATATTAAATATTTTTGTGGAAAATAAATGGTGTTTGTGACACTGTTGTATAAAAGCGATATCACACTCTAGGTCGCGCCGAACTGCTGGATATAGCGCGGCTGTGTTGTGGTAGTAGGTACGAGCACACAGCCTGAGTATATATTCAGCAGTACAGCACTCTCTTTTGTATAATATTGCTTAATTACAGACAAATTTTTGTGTCACTCAACATTAATTATTTAATTGACTAAATTACAGATTTTCACATTGTTTTTAACCTCTAATTAAAGCATACTCATGGGGAGAAATGATATAAGTCACACAACACTAATTGAAGTTATATAGAGTCAAGGTTTATGAAAAAATGGATCACACAACAACTTTAATTAAAGCAATTTAAAAACAGTTGTTTGTGTAACATCACAGGACAACACTAGATAAACACAGGATGAAGCAATTTCACGACACTTGTGTTGTTATGTAACACAAGATTAATGCATATAAGATAAATAACATTCATTAGGTTTTATATTGTTCAATAAGATTCTAAAGTAAATGAAACCTTCTCGTTCAGTGTGTGAGGGGTGTGTTGATCTGGACATGAGTGTGGCGATGGTGGCGATATTTGGAGACGTGATGATCACTGCAGGGGTCGTGCTCATGGTTTACTTCTGTGCTCAGAAAAAGGGAGAAACTGCTGCTCCTCAGAGAGGTAATGCACACGCGCACACACATACACGCACGCACACACACACACACACACACACACAGATATATAAGCAGACCAATATTTTTTTTCCTGTTTCACAGCAACACAACCGCGTCAAGCACGAGGCCAAGCAAGAGGACCTACACCTCCTGACCCTGACTATCAGGTAAAGTGTGTGTGTGTGTGTGTGTGTGTGTGTGTGTGTGTGTGTGTGTGTGTGCCTCTAGTACATTTTTATATCCAAATAAACTTCATTTTACTGGCTTTGACTGACTTTGTTTAACATCGTTAACATATTTAAAGCTTAAAACTTTGAAATCCGTTTTTAAAATGAATTTGAACGTCATTAATAGGTGATAAGGGGCCTCTGCGGATTCACACTATAAAGCACCCTTCTCTACCTTACCTTCGCATCCTCTGTCACTCAAGTTTTTTCTCTGTGTATCTCATTCATTCTTTCTTTTCATGTTTCTTTTTCTTTCTTTATGTGTGGATCTAATGGTATCTAAAGGGTTTTATTTCTCTATTTCTTTATTTCCTTCTTTCTAATGACTTTCTTTGTTTCTTTATTCACTTCTCTATTCCTCTCCCTCTAACTACTCTCTTTCATTCTCTTTCTCTTTTGAATGTCTCTTCCTTCCTTTCTGTCTTGCCTGTTTCTGGCTGTAGTCCATCTGTAACTCTGCATAAAGTATTGACCCCCATCAGTGGACCCGGCCCTCAGTATATGTTTATTGTGTTCTTCAATCAGTTTGTGGAATAAAGTGTTTTTGGAGTCGCTTTCCTACCCAGAAGTAACACCGGCATCTCATATTTCACAATGCAGCAACAACAGAACAAACCTTAAGCACATCTTTTCTTTTTGTCATCATCCAAGCTGTCACAAAATTTCAGCATTTCACCATTTATTGCCTCTGCAGTGAACATTTTCACATCAGTACTATGTTGTGGAGCTAACAGTAACTGATTTAGATCAGATCACTGATATAAAATTACCTCTCTAATGTACTGTGTATTGTTTTAGTAAAACTTTATCATTAATGCTTTTTTATGCTGCTTTGTGTTTGCAGCCTCTGAACCCGGCCACACGGTCCAACGACGTGTACGCTCATGCTCAGCGCCGATAGTGGACCTCGGATCACCGGCTCTTATTATAAACATCATCAACTTTACACATGAATGGGAATCCTGCATGTTTTACAGTGTCTATAACACACACACACACACACACACACACACACACATACACACACACACACACACACACACACACACACACACTTCCTGTGGTTAAGGAAAAAGCTAATCTGACTTGTACTAATTGAAATTAAACAAACTTAATTGAACATTTTTGTCAGTTTGAGGAAATGAGTACCTGCCAGACACATACACTGTAATTATAACATAAACTGAGTAAAAAATTTAACTTACAAGCATAATTTTTTGTTTAAAAAAATATATCTTTTATTTTTATTTTTTTTTTATTTATTTTTTTTTTTATTACCAAATACAATAAATGTTCAAGTCAAACTGGAACTTTTGATTGTACAGAATAACAGAACACAGTTCTGAGAGTAAAAACTTTTATTTCTCTATATAATCCCCTGATACACTAATGCACTTATCCCACTTATTTCACTAGTGCTTGGACACCATCAAGGTAGAAAGTTTTCTCAGTATGTTAAAGCCATGATCGGACTGCCTGTCTGATTCACGTCCTTTAACGTCCTTAAATTCTTTAATGTCCCAAATATGTGGAAATGGTTTGGTCAAGATTGTACAGGGGATGGGGCAATAACTCCCAGCCGAGTTCCTGTAATATGCAAGTACTGATGGTGAATTATTGTGAGTTCCACAAGTTGGATTTTCACGGATCAGGCGTTCTACTCACTAAACCTTCTCAGGAATGACTGCAGTGGCCTCTGAGCCACCTCAGCCAGGATCATACGTCCTTCTTTAAAAAGTTTGCAAATGTTTTCAAATGTTTTACTGCGACTAAGTGTCTCATCATCATCTACTGTAAATGTCAATCGCGTTTAAGCTTTCATTCACCAGAAATGTCATCACAAGTCCCATTTAGACTTGAACGCTCCTCGTAGTAAGAAACTATATGGGTTTATTGAGCAAATTTAAATTTCTTCTTAATTTCTTCAATCACAACTCTGTTATTATATTATATGTTACTAATCATAAAACATTCAGTAGGTGTTTTAGTTCACAGACATAGAGGATGTAATGTGGCTTTAAAACTTATAGAAACCACATCATAAGCCTACAGTGGTAGTTTTCATGCTTCTATTGTATTTAGGACAACAGACTGAGCTTGTATGATTATTTCCGTTTTCATACAGTACACTCCAATTTAAATGGTACTTATAATTTTAATAAAATACATAAATTAAAGCTTTAATAAATAATAACTCATATGGTACAGGATGTCATTCTGATTAATGTATACAATCTTTATAGAAATACATTAAAATATTGATGTATTTATTAGCGTACTTTGATTCAGTTTATTTAAATATTTAGCAAAATTAAATATCGTCAACTGTACAAAGGATTATTATCGGCTTTGAGTTTTTTTTTTTTTTATCGTTATAACTTTCTCGCGAATAAAGCTACTAGACCTTCCTTCCAAGTAATAACCAAACATAGCAAAATGACATTTACATGCTAAAATAATTTCCATTTCTATTTTCTCAAAGTTGACTTTTGCATGTTTACTTTTTTACTTTTTTAATGGAATGATGTAAATTTTAAATAAAATTCCGATCAGGATGGTTTGAGGCAAGTGACTGCATTGCTGAATCATACAGAATCTCACTCGCCATATTTACTAGAAACGAGCTGGAAATATCAGTGTGACTGCTTCTGTGGGATGTCAGGTTTCTGTTTTACAACTTGTTTTTAAACACATCGGATGGGCTGACTCATGGAGATATACATATTAACATTTTTCCCTCAGCTTCTTCATTTAAACAACATACGCATGTACATATGCAAATTTTGTTTTTCTAATCTATACCATATTTAGTTTTACGTGTCCTAAATGCTTTTTTTGTTATAGATTTGCACAATAAAGTTGCATTTGCAGTTAAACACTTACAGAGTTTTTGTTTTTAGTGATAAACAAAAGTAAAAAAAAAACAATGGGGGCGAAAACGATGGTCCGAGGATGGAACCTTGTGGTACACCGATTTTGACTTTTTCTATGCAAAAGACTCACAGATGCTAAAATGTATGGGGGATGTAGCTATAACTTCCAGCCAAGTTCCTGTAACGTGAATGTGTTGGTAAATGATTGTGTATACAGTTCCCACACAGCGTTCCTCTCACTTAATGTTCATATTTAAATTTACTGCATATGTGTCTTAGAAATTTAGACTAAAAATGGCAGTCAGGATTGGTGAGGTTGGGTCAACTGAATCTGAAGTGCATTTTGGGCCACAAAAATTGGTAACTTTTGCAGAATTACAACTAGAAATTTTTACTATTAGTTTTACTAAAACAGGCTAAGAATCTATGTGCAGTTGATTTATAATGAACAACTTTGCCTTTTTGATTTCTCTGGTATGATCAGTGGCCCAAATGCATTATGGGAGTTTTATCGAGGTACCTTCTAATCGGGTGAAGCGAATGTGCTTGCGGTTTCCTTTCAGAACCAAACAAGTCAAACCTCTGCAAACGTTTCAGCTCTTGACACACATTCACATATAAAACACCTAACATCATGCATCATGTGCACATGAAAGACGCACACAATTAGTCTGATGCCCATGTGCTCTCTCTCTCTCTCTCACACACACACACACGCACACGCACACACACACACACACTTTTGTATTTCAATTTCCTTATTCAGTATATTAATGAAAGTATCAATTCTGATTTATTTTAATATCAGATCTTTACTTTATGCTCGCTGATGATGTTTATCGCTAAAAACGCCATATTACATTTACATTGCAGTAGGAAGATGCTCTTATCCAGAGTGACTTACATATTAGCTACATGTTTATAACTTTAGAAGGGAAATCGAAGTTTCCAATGAGGTAAAGTGCTTCAAAGAATAGAAAATCTTTATGAAGATGCTAATAGATTTAGATGTGATGCAACTCGTGACTTCACACACTCGCTCATTTCCCGCTAAGCCTGTGTAGATTTACAGCTAACGCTACCGCAGACCACACTGCACAAATTATTTAAACATTAAAGCTTCGTTGAAACAGTTTTTAGCTTAAAGTTTTAGATTTTATTGTGGCGAGTATGAGAAAACGGTTATCGCCTGAAAATGTACTGTAATATTACTTATGTACTGAAAATTTACTTTCTATAAGGAGCGCTAGCTTTTCAGATAACGTACAATTCTGTTGAGTGTGAGCTGGTACGGGAATCTACTCAGAATGAGTCTCAGTAAGCATCACATTTTAAATACAAGCTATTGAAAGCTTGGGCAACAATTCGTCATGTTTATCTGGACTGAAGGGAAAATTAGAAGGATTGAGAAGATATGTGTGCTAACGTTAAAGCTTCATGCTCAGAGAACCTGAAGCTGTTACTCTAACTTCTGTTGCATCTTGTAAAGCTAATATACAGTAACACAAAATGAGCTAAAACTAGTGTGTCTGATTAAATCTCACAAAGGTCAATAAAATATACTTACTACTAATTACTTATTCCTAAAATTTACTTACATTCATTTTTAATAATTGATGTGCAATATGATTAATGTGATCATTTAAATAACATTACTTAATGACGACACTTCCACTCAGTAGCTGAAATAATCACGTAAAAAATAAACAAAAATATATCTAAGATTAATTTTTATTTCATGCTACGGTCAAAGCCACTAAAATATCATATTTTTCTCGTTCTGATGTTTGAAGTGAGCATTAACTAAATCTCTTCTGTTGTATCTGCATGATCTCATACACAAATTTCTGATGGGATCATTTTTAAACTTTTCAAATTTTTAAACCCTTTAATGATTAATTAAATGTACCGCGTTACTCATAACATTGGTATACTCACTTAAAATCCAAGTGCAGCATTTAAACATTACAAACTAACTTTAAATACAAGAGTTTAACATTTAACTGAGCAGTTCCTATCCCTGTAATCCACCATAAAAATAATTCTAACTTACTGCCTCAACGACTCTAACGTGACAGTGAGCGCGCGGGTGTGTGAGGCTTCTAATGCGGCACTCAGGACTTTTAACAAGTGATTTTTGACTAATTAGCGCTTGTGAAGATTGGGAGTTTGGAGATTTATTGATAATGTAACGCCATAAACAATGTTTCTGTTGTGCTGCTCAGAAGCTTCTGTGCTCGGTACTGAATCGTTTATATCTGAGGCTGGTTATAAAAATCTCTGGACATATCTAATATAAATGTATATATA
>QMIH01000151.1:392994-411328 GCA_003987875.1 Clarias batrachus | reverse complement strand
TTGAATACATTTTGGAGTCGGTGTGGATCTCCACGTGATCTACGTGAATCTCCACACAAAATAATCGCAAGTCATAACTGAATCAATTTTTCCCCATCTCTAGTAAACACCCTATAAAACACTGATTGGAGGAGTGTCAGATTAGTTAAATTACAGTTCTGTAGCTTTAAACTGTTTCTGGTAAATCTGTCCTCGGACAAACGCAGTATTTGTGTGATTTACCTGCAGAAACGTTGTTTCTTAAACTGAGCTTTGTTTCGTAAGTGATACAGAAAGAAAGGAAATGAGAAAAAACCACAGAGGTTTCTTTTATTAGACTGCTGTAAATAAGCTGTCATGTAGACATGTACTGCTTTGTGTGTGTGTGTGTGTGTGTGTATGATTTCCTTGACTTTAATCGTTCTTACATATCTAAATGTAGCACACAGTAACTGACGCAGTCGCACTGTACCCAGACTTTATTTTCCCCTGAATCATTTCTAATCAACTCTGCCATGCTACAGTTTCCATGAATTAGTTTTTCCACTGCTTTGCTGTATCTGTGTCAAAAATGAGGCATTTCATATTACAGCATATATTTGATGGTGTATATTTATAACACAACGATTTTATTATTTATAGAACACATTTAAATGCAAGTTAATATATGTTAGCTACAAGATAGGATAAGATGCCTGGTTCATGAGAAGTACAATGGACAAGTTTTTAAATACACTGCTTAGCCAAATATAAGTTGCACGCTGCAAAATTTCATTTACAGTAGCTCCTAAAACCACACTTTTACAACTTGAGTCCTTCTTGAGAAAAGTAAAACTCCATAGATGTGATGAGCTGGTGATTCAGTACATTCAGGTGGTCAGCTGACTTCATTTTATTGCCATGATGCATCGATTTCTTCATTCAGATCAAATTAGATTTATTTTAATATCAGGTGTATACTTTACTCATGACACACACTTGAACATGTGGCGATTTTCACTAATGATGTTTATCATCAAGAACGTAATTTTAAATTTACATTTAGATAGGAAGGTACATCACTTCATGTGATTCCCTTCTTCACCATAAAAACAAGTCCCCTTAAACACAACCTCAACTCAATGTTAATCAGAGCAGACCCCATGGTATTTGTGATATTAACCAAAATGTACAGAAGAGCAATGTTTGGGCCTAAAATTTAAATGTCAACATTTAAGATTTTTTTTTTTTTTAAATCTTACCAAACAAGTAAAAATACAAAAAGTTGCTCAAGTCAAACTGGGACTTACTGAGCCTCCCTCACCATCAGCACTGGATCCCACCAGCTGTTCTGAGCCACCTGCTGCACTCTCTGTACACATATGACTGCGTAGCCACTACCAACTCCAACACCATCAACTTTGCTGATTGAACCATCATGGTGGGCCTGATCTCGGACAACAGTGATACAGCCTACCTGGAGGAAATTGGAAATCTGGAGAACTGGTGCTAGAGGAGCAATCTCCTTCTAAACGTCAGCAAGACAAAGAAGTTGATAGTGGCTCCCTGACCTGCACTCGATCTACTCACAGGCGATTTGGTCTCTCGATCAGAGCACCACACAGGAGTAAACTATTTTTGCACATTTGCTCCCACACTGGACATTTATGGACATATCTGCACATTCATGCGCATTTGCACACACCCTGGACATTCTATTCCAATTCAGTTCTCTTTTCTCACTGTACATAGTGTAAATCTACAACTAAAGATTTTTAATATTTATATAGCTACGTTTTTGTATATATATTTAGTATTTTGTTCTTATCTTCTATAGTTTTTCTATATTTTATTTCTTATTGATAATCTTTTTTTTATGGGCAGTTGTATAAGCATTTCACTGCATATCGTACTGTGTATGATTGTGTATGTGACAAATAAAATTTTAATTTGAAGGCGTAAAAGCAATTGACATTTAGTGAGGAAGTTCAAGGACAGTAGGATGAGACTTTTTTAAAAATGTTTTAAAAGAAAGCCTTACGTCCGTAAATAATTATCAGAGCCTGTTTGTTCCTTAGTCTTTAGCGAGTGGTCCTCCTTGATCCTTATAAACGTCAGCCAATCAGTGTCCTCAAAATCAGCCACCTTGCTGAAGAGACGCATCTGTCTGTGGGAACTGTTCAAACAATCGTTCACCAACACCACTTGCACATTACAGGAGCTCGGCTAAGTGTTCTTGCCACAACCACATGTTCAGGTCATGAAAGGATTTTGGAGGAGGAAGGCGGTTCGATCACGGCTCCAGCGTATTGAGAAAGACTTTCTACCTTGACGGAGTCCAAGCACTAGTGAAACACTGGGATACGTACATTAGTGTAGCAGGGAATTATACAGAGATATAAAGGGAGGTTTTACTTTCAGAACTGACTTAAAAGTCCCTGTTTGACTTGAAGACCTCTCGTAAATGTCTTGAATCACCATATGAGGCTATAGAATCAGTTTCAAAGTTTTTTTTTTTTTTTTTTATAACTGTGCTTAATTAAAAAGTACAAGTTGTTCTACTTGTGAAATTGTCTGGATGTTTATTAGACACTTTTCAGTAAGTCATTTCAGTTAGCGCAACTCAACAATAACAGCCAACTAATTCTAGGTAAAAGTGGTTCATCTTTGCCTGTTTATTACAATTTTAATCTATCTTGTATTTAACAACCTAATTATGCTTTTCATAAATTTTCTTTTTCAAGATTTAATTAATGCACTTCAGTCCTCTTTAGAATCTTCAGCCTACAAAGTGCTGTTTTTTTTTTTTTTTCCTTTTTTTTTATCTTGGCATCCATTTAAGAGAGCCACATTAAAGGGTCGACTCGCAAGAGAAAAAGAGAAAATGTACAGTACAGACCAAAAGTTTGGACACACCTTCTCATCCAAAGAGTTTGAATTTGTATTATGGCAAGAAAAAAACAGCTAAGTAAAGAAAAACGAGCGGCCATCATTACTTTAAGAAATGAAGGTCAGTCAGTCCGAAAAATTGGTAAAACTTTGAAAGTGTCCCCAAGTGCAGTCACAAAAACCATCAAGCGCTACAAAGAAACTGGCTGACATGCGGACCGGCCCAGGAAAGGAAGACCAAGAGTCACCTCTGCTGCGGAGGACAAGTTCAAGCATCAGACCTATAACACAATCTACAAAAAGGACAAGTACATATTAGAGATTAAAAATGAACATGAAATTAGTACAAGGAATCATAAGGAAGCATAACGCTCTCTTCCAAATAAGTTGCTCTCTAAGGGCAAAGGGAACGAAATGTTAGCAAAACTAGCAAGAATAAAATGAGAGATAAACGTGATTGTTTGCCGGGAATACTGTATATTTAAAGGTAATTAAAAACACTATGAGGAAGGTGTTGTGTAATTAACAGTTAAAAATATGCAGAAAAAGTTTCAGATTTATTAAGCTACGCTACTTTCTTCATGCTAATCTTCATGCATCCCGAACTTACAGTAGCCTCTGTTGCTAGCATGAATGAAATCCAATGAGGCAGAGTGTAACAGTGAATTTAACTATACAGTTTAAACATACAGTATCAAGACAACATTGCTGTTGTGTAATGCTACAGTATATCAGTTTACAAGATGCTTAATATGTTTTTTTTCCCTTTTGCACAGCTTTGCTTTAACTGAAGCCTGTATTTCAGCCCGTGCTATTTTCATCTAATTAACCATGTTTCCAGAATGAAGTGCTACATTTTTATTACCACTGATACTTATCACCAAACTTTCTAAATGTTTGTTTTAATGATCAGAATCACCATGTGTGGTGCACCATAGATAACGAGATGGAAGAAAAAGGAAGAACAAAAACGATGGTGTGTGGGGGGTATGTAGGTGTAGGGTCTCACACACACACACGCACACACACAGGGTGTTTGATGTTTTATATATATATACATGGATTGTCACTTGAGCACTGAAACTTCACGGTAGCTCGAGTTGTGTGTGCACTTCTGGTTCATAAAGGAAAACCGCAGCACATTAAGCGCTAAAGATTAGCATGGTCGCTAGAAAACAACAACACATTTGTAGTATTTTTATCAGCATAGAGATAAATATGTAAATGTTTTGAGGTCAATTTGTAAAATAATGTTTTCTAGGATTTTCTACTATTGCTGTCAATAAATTAACAAATCTAAAACATGAAACATTGAAAAGAGCTGAGTCAACATGTTCTTTTTCAAAACTTTATTAGATTTACAAGCATCAAATAGGCAAACAGGCATTCAGCGTTTACATATCTACAGTAACTATTACTGAACCCATTAAATCTCAGGTCACTGTTTTATATTACAAAACCTCACGCTCACACATTTACCATCTTATTCAACAGCCAACATATCTTAATTAATAACAACAATTATAGGGACACTATAAAACAGTTAAAAATCTAGAAATATGTTTTGAAATATTAGTTTAAAAAATAATTTAAAAATTGATTCTCAAATTACATTGACCAACATAACCTAGCTCACTAAATCACAAGATCGTGAATAATACTTTTAAGTAAACTTGTCATCTTAGCATGTCAGGGGAATAAAATTCACAGCAAAAATAAAAAGTCCAAAAAATTTTGGATCTTTCAATCTGTGAAACACAGCGGTCCTTTCCAGAATCCTGGATTCTGTTTATTCTGATGTTGATTAGTTTTCAATAGCTGTGACCGTGGTCACAAACACAGTCCTCTGTAGCCCTTATTCTGTTCAGGGGCGTGGGAAGCCTGGAGCCTATCCCATGAGATTCAGGGCACTAGGCACGGTACAGAAGCATACATACTCACACACCCACTCACACACTACGGGAAATTTCTGAATGCCAGTTAGTCTACTCTACATGTCTTTGGACTGTGGGAGTACCCGGACCAAACCCACCAAGCATGGGGAGAAATGAACAGAGACATGAGGCAGAACTCGAACCCTTGAGTGTCCAGTGTCAGCACTTAGATCTGTAACTTTGTTTTCTATTATGATAGTTATATGCTCTAGCCTTTTATATTATTATTAACTTTAGTGCACAACTGGAATTGTCAGTGAATTGCTGTGGAACAAAAGG
Organism: Clarias batrachus; assembly: GCA_003987875.1. Classification (NCBI taxonomy): domain Eukaryota; kingdom Metazoa; phylum Chordata; class Actinopteri; order Siluriformes; family Clariidae; genus Clarias; species Clarias batrachus. The sequence goes on along the minus strand of QMIH01000151.1, from coordinate 406,268 downwards.
AATTAAACATTTTAAATATATATATCAACTTCAGGGTACTTGAACTTTTAAGCCCATTGTTGATTATGTAAATGTATTGACTGATAATATAATTCAGGGTAATTTAAAAGATTAGTAGGACTAGTATAATGTCTAATAGTTTCTAAAAGGAAAATCAGTAAAGCAGCGAGCTAAACAAGATGTCTTGTTTGAAAAGTGACCAACAAATAAGGAAATAGCACAGGGAATTTTCTTTGATCCGCCAAACTGTCCAACACAATAAACTGTCAAACGTCTGACTTTGCTATGCTAGTTTTATAAAGCTTACCCAAATGGTCATACAAATGATTTTCATGAATTTAAAATGACTTAACTCTAAGTTAAATTAAAATAACTGAGAGTAGTTAAACTGGACATGCAACTAAATTAAAGAGTAGCTTCTTTTTATAGTATTATGCATGTTAATAATGTTTGAAATATAAACAAATACTGTGGGTTATTAACCAGGTTAACATTTCGCATCTGAGCTACTGACTAACTATTATATCAATGTGTAAAAATACATATGTTTGCATATATATAAAAAGGCGTTTTTTTGTTCTCATTTGAGTTCTCTTTTCCAGTTTAAAGATGGCACCACATGAAACTTATGATGATGATTATTTCTTTCGGACACCCTCCAGCCTGCTGTACTCAGAATTCTGACCTGGAGTCAGTTGCTGGAGAAAAAAAGAGGGGAAGAAAGTTTACGTCTGTTCCACATACAAATGTTTTAACTAGACCATTAGGAGTTTATAGGTTTATAGGTGTAAAGTTGTAAGCAATTACAGTAAAATAAATGTAAAGTAATTAAGACAGGTAGGAGTAGCTCAGAAGTTAAGGTGTTGGACCACTTGTCGGAAGGTGACAAGTTCAAACCTCAGCACCACCAAGTTACCACTGTTAGGCCTTTTGAGCAAGGCCCTTACCCTCAACTGCTCATAGGTGTAATTATAAAAAATATATATATAAGTTGATCTTGATGAAGACGTCCCCAATTAATGTAATGGAAATTACAAAGTTTTCTTTATCTTTAACTTTGTTTAGTATCTTTTTGTCCTTTGTCAGGAATTAAAAAGTGTGCTGATCTCCTAATTATGTGAATCTGATTATGAAGGAATAAGATTTGATCTAACTACTGATTACTGATTACACTACAATAACAAGACAGTGAGGAAGTAGTCATTTACATTTGCTATGACTATGTTAGCATAAACTGTATTGAGCTAGTGTTTGGATTTGGGAAATATAATGATCTGTAATGTTTCTATTATCACAAAAACATTGTTCCATACCTGATACGTGTCTCCTTCACCGTTGGGGAGTAGATTCACTTTATCTGATGCTAGAAAACAAAACCAGAGGGACACTTATGCAGCGAAAAGCTAATTAATAATTAATCTTCCTGTGAAGTTTTTGCCATTATGCAGTATGACATCAACCATTACAGAGAGTGTAATAAAGAAATATGTACTTGTTTGATCAGAAGGAAGAATATATCTTCATGAAAAAAAAAGGAAAAAAGTTTTGTATAGATTTTGAGCTAACAACAGCTACACTGACTGGATTTTTATGAGGATGTTCTATATAACCTTTCCTTTGTTTATAATGTTCATTGCTACTGCTAGACACCTAGCTAACAGGCGCTAACCTGACAAGATTTCTGAGTGAATCCAACAACTAGACCAGCTGGATAACAGGTTGTAACCTGTCAGGAGTTTTAGGATGATTTAGCATCAGAATACACAAATGTTTATAAATCTCTATACTTTATTTAAGTTTAGCTAGGAGCTAATGTGACAGGATTTCTGAGAGGAAATTTTAGTCAGCTTCATAACCTTCTCTGTTAATAATATCTGGCTTGTTGAGCTGTGCTAACTTCATATGAGCTAATCTGATGACAGGAATATTATTTATGTCTTTGAATATGTAGATATATGTACATAAGGGTTCTCTGAAAAGATGAATAATTATATAAAAATATCTGAAAAGAGCTGTCAAATCAAATTCAAATTGTATTTGTCACATACACAGTCATACACAGTATGATATGAAGTGAAATGTCATTATCAGATGGTTTGACTGACCTTTGTTGCCAGAAAAGTTTCTGCCTTTGGGTTGTCTAGTAATGCTGTAAACTGCACAGCCAATGAGAAAAGTGGCCACAATGTTCCCCACAATGATGGCACTCAAGGCAGGTGCGTCTATCTCGATACAATTGTCACAAGCTATAGAAAAAAAAGAAAAACTGTAAATCACATGTATTGGTCCTGCAAGGCTGTGTGCATGTTGTGTATTACAGTCAAGAAACAGTGGCAGAATGTTTATAGCCTGCAGTATTTAAATGAAAAGATTCTGTAAAACCTCAAAAGCAACTAGAAATGGACAAAAAAAAAAACTACAAGGTTATGGACATGAGCAGTGATGGACAAACTACACAAATCCTGTACCTGAGTGAAAGTAAAAAATACCCTTACATTTCCACTTCAGTAAAACTACAAAAGTACTCACTTTAAAATATAATACTTAGTTTTCAAATATACTTAAGAATAAAAAATAAAAGTAATGTGATTTGTTACAGGCTCTAAAGGTTTTTATGTCACATTTGTGCACAGATCTGTTAAAATGTTAACATGCAAAACTAGTCCTAAAAGATTTTATTTAACCAAGTGTTGACATTTTATGTTTAGAGTTTCACCATATAGGAGCATATAACTGCTCAGTTTTGAACACACCAAGGTTAACGCTAGCTAGCTAGAAACAGATACAAGTGATTGCTTCAAGTGATTGTATTGCTGCCTGCATTGCTATTGCTACAATATATTGGGTTGCGGTGTAGTAACGTTCTGCTGTCCAAAAGTTATCAATTACTTAGTTAACTAGCTAACAAGGCACACATCATAATCATAGTAATGATGGATTAATTTAAAACACAAACACATAAAAGATTTAGTGCAAGTTTGCATTAAGTTAACTATTAAACTATTAAAATAGTGACTAAATAGTGACAAAATTAAAGACTCTTTGTATTGCTCCACATTTAAAAATAAACTATCTTTGACATAAGGCCATGGATGTTTGAGTGGTGAGTTAGAGTCAGGTAGAAGTTAAAATTTCCCCAAAATGGAAGAATGTAAGTTAAAATGTAAATGTAAAGTAAAAATTTACCTAAGTACAGTAATAAATTACATTTACATTGTTACTATCCACCACTGGTCACAAGCCTTTGCAATAATGGTTATATAATGTAAGCTTATCTTAATACAAGATGCATAATTGTAGTTCATTGATCATTGAAGAAACTGAAAAATAAGCTTGGCATTTTAGAAACATAACAGAACAAACATCTTTTTAGAATCACTTGCACATTCTTACAAGTTCAGTAACTGAAGTTGGAGCACTCACTTCTGAATTTAACCGTAAGAGTTGCCAAAGTTTGAGGAGTTTCTTCTTTATTCTCCAGACACGTATACTCTCCAGAATCTTCATCTCTGTAGAATACTTTGAGATTATCAGTTATAGACTTATTTGAATGTTCCCATTTGCCATTAGTGCATTTGATGGTGAAGACATTAGCTTTTGCGTCCACACTAATTGGGTCACTTGTGCCTTGGCCAGCTGTGAAAAAAAATAAACAAGGAAAGAAATATTTTATGTCCCAATTTTCTATTTACCCTAACACAGTACAGGGTACAATGTAATATGCATACCTTTTAAATGTATTTCTTGAATAATATGTTTGGTTTAACATCCTTCCACACAAACATTCAACAAGCATCATATTTAGTTTAATTATCAAGTAGATAATTTCATGTAAATAATGCATATGTAAATTAGGTTTAAAAGATAAATAAGATTGAGGCTCCTCCTGTATATTTACTACTACTGTCAAGTTCAATATGTGGCAATTTGATTATGAGCTATGTTCAAAATAACTTGTGAAAAATATTAATTTGTTCCTTTACATTGCAATGTTGATACATTGAATATTTGTATTTAAACAATAAGATAATCAGATAAATAACGATCATGCTACTAAAATAATTGAGTATAATATATTTATTGTACATGTTACTTTAAATAATGTAATGTTATATATTGATTCATTATGTTAAAACTGTTAAATAGCATTTCTTCATATACTTAACAATTATTAAGTATATGAATAATAATAATAATATGTATAGTAATAATAATTAATTATACACTTACCAACATAGCTTGTTATATTTATATTTATATAACATTTACACTATATCTAAGGTGATATTAAAGATTTATTTAATTACTGTTGTGTAATTATGTCTCAGTTAATGATTATGTTTTCTTATTAAAATATTTGTCCAATCAGCTGAGTCGTCATATACATCATCATATAAACCATAAATTCATTCAACATGAAGGAGAAAAATGTAGTTTCTTTATACTTTATCTGCATATAAATTCAGATCTTATTTAGTTATAATCATGTTCAAGCATTTCAGTTAACTTGTACTGTATGTTTACCATTATTATTATTATTATTATTATTATTATTATTATTATTATTGTTGCATTATTTATGTTAAACTTGAAAGTCAAGCAAAACAACAATCCTACTTACAGACCAACTTCTGCATCAGCAAGCAGGTAAAAAGAAAGATCAAATTTTTCCACTTCATCTTACTCAGACTTCAGAGCTAAAAAGCAAAAAGTAAAACTTTCTTTATGTACAGTTCAGAAGGGAATAATGTGAGAGTGTGTCTGTGTGTTGGTTGGTTAGTTGGTATGTTTGATCCAAAATGGAGGATGATCTAGAAAATAGCGAAGTCATTCGCCTTGTTACGTTCCGCCATTTTAACTTTAAAGTTGTGCTTCTTCTATCACAAATAATTCTTATTAAATCTGATCAGGTAATTTATACACAACTTAACATATTAAAATCTACTTAAAGTAACTATGATTTATAACTGAATAGCTAATTCCTTTCTAAATACAAGATAATTTAGCTCTATAAATTATGCTATAGATTTACACAGATTATACTTAAAATAGCATATCTTATATGTAAAGTTCAATCAAGTGTGATGATAAATACTATCATCAGATTAATGAGTTTTTATTTTTTTAAAGAATATCATTCTGTAATTGAGAACTACAGTCGTAACGTATTTATGCAATGTTTGTATAATTGTATTATAAATTACTAATTAAAATAAAAGCCTGTGTTGAACAAAATTGAAAGATATAAACTGTTAAAAGTGTCCTTACCCCAAAAACACTCTTCCTCACTGTATGTCTTTCTCTCTGTCTAACTTAAGTGCTTCCTACACACAGAGGAAGTGTGTGTGTGTGTGTGTGTGTGTGTGTGTGTGTGTGTGTGTGTGTGTGTGTGTGTGTGTGTTTTTTTTTCTCATGTCTCATGCATCTCTTTTCTTTAATGCTAAAGCTATGTTAAAATATTAAATAAACAGCTTATCAACTAATTTGGACGGTTAATATAACTCTTAGAACTATAATAATTAAAATCAAAATGGATCTCAGCTTATTAAAGCAAAGCATCTGACACCAAACACTAGAAAGCATAATGCTGCATACTTATTAATAATTATTTGCTATTTAGCTGTATTATGATTATTTATCTCTTTTTACTATTGGATTTCATTTTAATTAAAAGTCCTGCAACATTAAGTCTAGATGTAGTTCATGCTAGAAAGTTAAACACTGCTTTTGAAACCTAGGGAGGTTGTTAGCTTGTAACAACTCATTTCTATGTCACGCACTCAACTCAAAGCAGCAAGGATCCCGCAAACAACTTCCTGTACGCCAACTGTACGCCACAGAAAGACACCTGTGTGTCTCCCACAAAATACACACACGCACACACACACACACACACACAAACACCCGTGAAGACTATACCTAATAAATATTTTCACTGATAACATAAACCCTTTCAGAGCCAATTGACTATGCACATACTGTATATTTTAATGTTAACTAGCATTAATATGAGGTTATCATATTTTTCTTAAGTTAATTTAAATTTTGGGTGTTTTCTTCCTTTGAAATAACTTGCTCATTTTATATTCAGTAAGTTGACTTACTTACTATGAGACTTGTTGACCTGTTTTAGAAGCTTTTACTAATTTCTAGCTTAAAAACTTTTTGTTCTATTAGCATATCATTTTGTTTCTTTTTAGAAATAGGTTCTTAAAAAGAGAAAAAATAATTGCCAGTAGAACCAAGTATTTAAACTTTGTGCAGAATATATATATATATTCCAAATTGCAGTGTGATAATTTAGGTTCACTAATTTTCTTTTCATCAAAATATTTAGTTTACTTCATAAGCAAGTTCTAGATTAACCACTTTTAAGATAAGTATAAGGTAAATATATGTGTATGTTTAAGTCGAATAGTTAAGATACTTTTCTACTTCTTCCTAATGTTAAATTAATTATATGAAATGTTTTATAATAAATATACTTAAACACACGTCTGTTTGTAAAATAAATTGGTTTACAAAGATTATTATAGACGGCTATATACAAAACACATACACGCTAAATAAATTTTCATTTTTTAATTACATTAAAAAATTATACTTTTAAAATTTGTGAAAAAGTGAACTATTTAAAAATACTATTAAAGCTGGATTAAGACTGTGTTACACGTAAGTTAACCGTTCTGTAAGATCACGCAAGATTAGAATTTTTACATTTAAGTTACTATGTTGAAAGTTTTAAAGTTTTATTTTTACCATATTAAGATCAATTTATAAAAGATTCAATTAACTTTATTAACCCAGAGGGAAAAATTGTTATGCTTGGTTACAGTTTTTCTACTTTTACCTTTTTACACTACTTTTATATAATAATATTACATAACTGTATAAGAACATAACTGAACATAACTGTAAGACCAAGATGATTTTCTATCCACATAAAAAAGAAAAGACGAGAGGGAGAGTTGGGAGGGGATTGATTAAAGGAATTTTTACATTTTCTATTTACTACTTTCACTATATTTGGTATATACAGTAAAATTTCTTTACAATACATTTAAAGCTCACAACTTTAACACAAGCTCATTTTGCGGATTTTAAATTCACTATTTTTACACTAATGTTATTTGATAGATTTAAGCACAATTTTATGGTATAAAATTCAACATATATGGATTTAATTTGAAACTTTTAGGATTATATTGTTTATGTTTACTACATTTGCTTCTTTAAAGTTCAGTTAAAAGTTTACTACACTCTGTTTGCATAACTAAGATGACTACTTTTAAATTTTCATTTAAAAGATTTAAAGGATTATAAGAAGTTAAAAAACATTGTTATGGAAGCTATGTTTTTTTTTTTAATATCAATTGCAAATTCTTACCTTATGTTTAATATCGTAAAAATGTCACCACTCTAGTACTATAGCTGTTACTTTTCTCACCATCAGAAAATAATATCTAATAATAACTACATCTTAGGAAACAAATTTACAATTAGAGGAACTGTTCTGAAAACTAAAGCTCTGAAGAAATCATTAAAGTCTTTCAGAACACAGATTTCATAATATAGAGCGATTTAAACAATGATTCGTTTGTTGTGTTATTTAGATTTGAAGATTTGATCTGATTTAGTTCCACCTCACCTTCATAGATTTAATGTTATTCCTCACTGGTTTATAAGAAGTACTGATTTATTTCATGTTTAAGAGTTTTTGTGATTTATTACTTTATTCATTGATTATTTGATTCATGATTTATACTGATTCTATTTTACTTTAAATTTTTATCATGTTAATTTACTAACATATTTGAGTTAGTACAACCTTGTAGATTTCCATATTTATTATTACATTCATAATAAGTTATGTGTTATGATGTACAGTAATTTCATTCCTGTACAAGTTTTAATATTATGATAGTTTTGTTGCAATTGTCCTTTTTTACAGATAGATTTTTTATTATTCCTTTCTGGTTCATATACATTGTTAAATAATTTATGTTCTACATTGTTTTTGATTTATGCACAATAGGATTCAGCGACTTAAAGTTCAAACATTTCAGGTGATTCTTATGTGAACCATTAAGACTCGTTTCATGTCCATCAGAATCTTAAAACTTGGTTTATCCAAACATTAGGTTCAGTGACTTTATAATTATGTGGTGGTGTGTGAAAAGAAAAAAATAAATAAACACAGACACACAGATGCACAACTCGAGGCTCGAATCATAGCACCTCCTGCTGGATGGAAAGAACTGAATCTCTCCATCTTGTCTTTAATATTAATAATTCTCAACATATGATTTGTACATATAATATGTATATATACAGTACATAGGACATTCCTTATATGTACATGCAGAAAATATACAAATACATACAGTATGTAACCTCTGTGATATAGTATTTTCATTACAAATATAACTTTCTTCATTCTTCATTGTATTTTTATAGACTCATTTTACATTCTCTTTGATTGCACAAAGGTCATGGAGCATTCCACATAGCAGCAAAGAATTCTGGGTAATGACTCTTCGAAATGAATCTCTATTAATGGTCCTATACCTGGGTATAATGTTTAGTTAAACTTACATGATTTAGCATTCATATTGTTCAGAGAAGTGGAATGATGGGATACGATTAGTTCACAATATGATAAACAAAGAACCCAACATCTACTGTAGATCAATATCATGTTTTTTGTTTGTTTATTGAGTTCTAAACTTTAGAAAAGTCATGTTTTATATAATTTATTACTTAATTAATTTGCATAATTATAATAATTATTAACTTTCCACACTTGCAGCAGCCATTGTATACACTGAATAAAATATTTATTTATTTATTTATTTATTTATTTGGAATTGTTTGGACAAAAAAAATATTTATATATCTTCAATTGTTTGATTGAAAAACTATAATTATATTACATAATATAGAGTTATTTAATAATTTTATATAATAAATCATAATTCTACAACAGTATATAATATTGTAAAATTATATTATAATTCTATATACTTATATATTTAATTACAGTAATTCGATTTTAAATTGTAGATTTGTGGATAAATTAATTTATAATTCCAGATAGTTACACAATCGTTTATCTTATATAAAAGCTAAATTAAATTGAGACTTTGAGACTAAATTATTTTTGCTTATTTAAGTATTAAAGTCTAGCAAGGACAACTTCGCTGAGGGAGGGGGGTGTGTGTGTGTGTGTGTGTGTGTGTGTGTGTGTGTGTGTGTGTGTGTGTGTGTGTGTGTGGGTGTGTGTGTTGAGAAATACAATCAAAGCCAGATCTCTTCGCTGCTGGTGCTGTTTACTTTGTAGATGTAACCGACCATGGGGTATCTGGCGAAACCTGAAAGGGTAAAAAAAGGAGAAAAAAAAAAAAGTGATCATGTTGTGAAAGACGCGAACATCATTCGCATTAAACACATCCCTTAATAGTATTCAAACACACACTTTGAGATGCCGTGACCGCTGACCTCTGGCGGCGTAGGCCAACGAGAGATCCTCTTCCTCCTCCTCCTCTTTGGTTTTCCGTGTTAAAGTGTTCTGCTTGGAGTTCGGAAGTCGTCCTGGAAACATCGGAAACGTTCGGAATCAGGATTTTATGAATTTTGCAGAAATATTCATTTATTTAAATTCTGTTTGATTCAAATTGATTTATTCGTCTCATTCGTCTCCCATGATTGAGTCTTTATTCTGATCAGCTCTCTTACCTGCTTTTCTATTTGACTCATTTACAGATTTAACTCACTTTTAATTGAAATAAGTTTACAGGTTTAATTGGACTCCTGATAAGATAATTAGCCGGCCTGATTAATTTCGTAATCATGTGTGAATCAGAAATGATGTGATTCTTTGCTAATTTTCGAACATTCCAGTTATTAATAATCAGATGTGTTCAGCTGTGTGTCTGATTCATGCTCGTATCTGATTCTTGCCTTTACAGAGGGCGCTGTGGTCGTTGAGCGGCACGTTGGAGGGCAGCGACATGTTCTCACGTGGGAGATACACACCGTTCGCCTGCACTTTGTCTGATCTGTTACTGAAGAGAAAGACGTGGTGTTTATGATGTGTGTTTGATTTGAAAATAAAATAAAAACCGCAACACACAACCGAGTACATTTTTCCCCACACTGATGCATTTACGTACCATTCTTGGGTCATGGGAATAGCGACTGGTTCCTCTGAAGGAGAAACAGGAAGGCATTATGGTACAGGAAGTGCTTATGTAACACACACAATGGAGTTGATCCATCATTTCTAAACATGTGGAAAGGTTTGAGTGTCCACATACCGATGATTTTAGTTTTGTCCTTGTGTAGAAGACAGAGCACCATCAGAGTGAGGATGAGGAGCGTGACGAAGCCCGCAACACCGCCTGTGACGATCCCCAGCATGGGCACTTCCACCCGAGACTGCAGGAAATCTGGTTGGAAATGAGCGCAAAAAGTCTTGGACCTTCATGGTGACCTGAACAAATATGCTCATTCTGTGCAAACAAAAAACCCAACACAGTCCATCTCCTGGGTGACGCGTTCGCTTCATTCCAATCGAATTGTGGATCGGATTTATGAAACGAATTAATCGATGATTTAAGATAACCCGACTCGAGTCTTCATCGCGTACCTGTGAGCGTCAGGTTGGTGTGGGCGGAGCCGATACTGTTGTTGGCGCTGAGAGAGACGTTTCCTGATAGGCTGCTCAGCATGACCTGCAGGCTGTGATTGGCCAGCCACGGGTAGCTCCGCGAGTCCAGGATGAGGAAGTCGGTGGTGTTGGTCACCAGCTGGCCGGACTGATCCACCCACGTGATGGTGGCGGGGGGGTTGGAGCGGACCAACGCAAAGAGCACCAGGGAGATCCCGGGGTCAGAGGTCTCGCTGTAGTGGGCGTTGACTCGCAGGATCTCCGGCTGAACTGTGTGAGAGAGAGAGAGAGAGAGAGAGAGAGAGAGAGAGAGTTCAGGGGATATTAATAAACCATGTGACTCTTTACTTTTGTAAAGTACCCGAAATTTTTCTTTAAAAATGATTCCATGACAAATTCAACATACAGGAGTTCAAGGTTCAACTGCTTTCCATGTTTTCATCTAGAGTCACCAACACTCCTTTAATGTAATAAACATTAGCGGTCGTGTGTGTGTGCGTTTCTCATCACTCACACTGAACGTTAAGGACAACGGTGGCGTTGTAGCTCTCTCTGCCGTGCGGGTTCGAGGCGGCACACACCAGCTCGCGATCCCACTTCCTGGGCCTGAGAGTGAACGTGCTGTTCCTCTCTGCACTGTACTTCATCGTTCCCTTGTCATTTGGCGACGTCATCACCAGACGCCCCGGCCCGCGGCTACCCGAAACCTCGCTCTGTCTCTCGCCGTTGAGGTACCAAGTGAGCAGGGGCGGGGCTTGCGGACTCCAGCCTTCTGATTGGCAATTGAAGCTATGAGTGATGTTTTCCTGCACGGTGACCTCGGAGTGTTGGCGTCCATCAATCTTAGGGGTGGGGTCAAGAGCTCGGGCGTGGCCTGTTTATTAACAAAGCATATACAAACAAACAAACAAATATATCAACTCCACCAGTTGTGATTTTTCCTGCTCAGGGTTGGTTAAGTAGCTGCACAATAAAGATGAAGATCCAGATTCAAAGTAACAAAATACAACTACTTTGCTAGTGTAAGTATTTTTACTTGTGTATTGTCCATATTTGATATTTCTTACTACTGTTTGATGAAACACATGTACTTTTACGCGCTACATTTAAATAGAGACTCGCATTTTTTGACGATCAAGCGATTTTTTAAATCAAACATGAGCGTCACTCACACCATCCTGTATCACGACTGAGCTACACACCACATAGGAGGGACTGGAACAAAACAATTCCTCCAGACCTAGCCTAACAGAGATAACTGGCAGGTTATTATAAAAGCACAGATTGTTTAATGCACTAAAGTGATTGGTGTTTCCCTGGGCAACAGATCCCGCCCACAGCTGCACTTGTCAAGCTAATATTAGAAGCGAGTTAGCTAACTAGCTAACCTACTGATCAACTCTTACGTGTTTGGTTTGTGTTTCATTCAAATAAAGTTCTTTTGTTTTTGTTTTTATAACAAGCTTATAATTTGCATTAAATGTTTTGGTACGTCAGTTAACCGTATTGTGTTCTGTGTGCGTACGGTATTATTGTGTAGATCAATGCGTTATACAGGATAGCAATGGGAGCAATGAGCTAGCTGAGCTAGCTAAGTGTCAAAGCAATGAAAGAGGCTAAGAATACAGCGTGTCATTGGTTTAATTAATATCAACAATCAATCTCTATTAGACGCTCGCGTTCATGTGATTAACAGAGTCGACTTCAGAAAGCAGTTGTGTTTAATATACTGTTGATCAAAGTGAATTTGTGAAATAAAAAAAATCTAGCCAAAAAACACAAGACAAAAATAAGCTGAAATATGATTTCACGAGCGGCGCAAGACATCTCTAAAATTCATGTAATGTCCATCTGGACCTGTTTGTTATCTTGTGAAACATCTTAAGAAATAATGATGCTCGATGTAAATTTAACCATCAATTAATTCCGCTTAAAATCAAAGCGCCCTAGAGCTTGTTATTATGGTTGATTATTATTGAGGTTGGATTCGATTCCTCACCCGTCCAGCCCCAGGTGAAGGTGTAGAGAAGCAGGATGGAGAACCGCGCCCTCCACCTCACGCACACGAACTCCATCCTGTCCTAAAGTGAAGTAGAGAAGGTGAGAAGAGCAGAAGATTAAACACCTCGTCATGTAACTGAGGCGGCTGAGCGACGAGCGATCGGACACGCGTGTGTGAAGGAAATGCTCATTAATTTTCTGTTTTATTAAGAGAGAGGAGCGAGCAAGTTCACTGGAGTTTAAATCTGTATAAATAACTGAAAGGTTTTGTCTGTACATTGGACAGAACTATTAATATTATAATAAAATGAAATTATAGTGAAATCTAAATGTTGAGTAAAAGTGATGTTATGAACAGTTATGTGTGGGATTTAATAATCTACTTTATAATAATCTACTAATGCGCTACTGTCTCAATGTAAACAAACACCTGCAGCAATAGATATTAATGAGAAAAGATAAAGTGAATATTTTGACTGGGATTAGTTCATATTTTCACTTTGGCTGAAATAACAGCGCTGAAGTGGTAGAAGTAAATTTTAACACGCTGGAGTGGTTTTAAGACAAAACTTCATCTTTATCTGATCGACTTTTTCCATTTCTC
>QMIH01000151.1:380424-391335 GCA_003987875.1 Clarias batrachus | reverse complement strand
ATCTGGGAATGCACGATCTGGGAAAATATCAGGGACTCAAATTTCCAGAGAGACGTTCAATCTGTTTTTAAACTCCAAGGGAAGCCTAGTGCGTCTTCTTACCAGGTGTGTGTTTGACTGAGTTACCTTTTAAAGAAAATACTTTAACTTAGGAAAGAATTTTTAAAGAATTTTTAAAAATCTAATTCCGCTTCCACTAACCAACCAGTTCATGTTTAAAATGTTTTCATTCTGTATTAAACCTACAAACATTCCACCATCCGTTCTCGATGTATCGTACTAAAGAACCTCAGGTCTGGTCCACACACACACACAGGTATTTTTTAAAAATGTTTTTCCTGCTTTCTTGTTTTCAGACATAAAAACAGAGAAAACTTATATCATCATATCACGCCAAACCACCAGGGGGTGATACAACCCTGACCCTCAAAGCCTGGCTATACAAGTCTGGGAAACAAGGTCTCATCAAATACATCACACACTTTTACAAAAAAAAAAAGGAAAAAAACAGACACACTTTGTTTCAGTTTAAAACTGCTTCTAAATACGAGGGACGTTCAAGTCAAACTGGGATTTGTGATGAAATTTCTGGAGAGTGAAGGCGTAAAAGCGATTGACGTTTACAGAAGCCTTCAAGCACAGTACAGTGATGAGACTCTTAGTCGCACTAAAACATTGGAGTGGTGCAGAAGCTTTGAAGAAGGCCGTACGTCCGTGAATGGCGATCCGGGCCGAGGTTCCTCGGACACACTGCAGACGTCCGAGCCCATAAGCGTTGAGCGAGTGGAAAATTGAGATTGTTAACTTGTAGAAGAGACGCATCTGTCAATCATTCACCAACACCACTTGTACTTTACAGGACCTCATCTGGGAGTTATTGTCACATCCCTCGTACAGTCCTGACCTCGCTTCAAGACATTTCCACATATTTGTGCCATTAAAGGGGTTCCCAGGAGGCCGGCGTTTCGGACATGAATCAGACAGGCAGTCCGATCACGGCCCTGGTGTACTGAGAAAATCTTCCTTGATTGTGTCCAAGCACTTATTTCTTTTTTTGTTGTAATATTGTAGGTCAACAGCAGTCGTATAAGCATTTCACTTCATATAAAATAATAATAAATTTGAATATAATATAAGGCACTAGTGCAGCAGGGGATTATAAAGAGAAATAGAGTTTTTACTCTCAGTACAGTATTCTGGTACTCTGCACAATCAAAAGTCCCGCTTAGACTTGAACAGCACCTTATTAGACAGATGGCGCAAATCCAATGTCCGGGTGGTCAGAAGGTCAGGGGTTCGAGTCCCGGCAGCACCATGTGGCCACTGGTGGCCACTTTAACGGTCAGTGCTCCAGTAGTGCGGCCCTTTGCTCTGACATCTAACAAAACATGAAAAACGAACTTGACAGTCCTGTAATGTGGACGTGAAGCACGAGTGAGGAACTCTACAGGAGCTGCTGGGATCCAGAGCTCAGTGTTACGTTCATATGAATTATTTAAGATACAGATGAAGAAATATCAAGACAAAATAAAAAAATAATAATAAATAAGGAACCTCAAAAAATGTAATGAAAAAAAGAATGAAAAAAGGAAAGGAATAATGAAACAAATGAAGAATTACCTAAAAGAAGCAAAAAAAGAAATAAAAACAAATGATGGATTTTTTTTTAAGAAAAACAGATCATCATCAGTTTCGCACACACACACACACACACAGACTGAACACACAACCATCAGGTTTTCATTTATTTCTTTATTTATATATATTTATTATTCTCTCAGTTTGTTTGGAATTCTTTTTTTAACCATTTGTTGTTGCACTTTAGTATTTTTTTGTACTCAAAACAAAAACGAAACAACAACAAAAAAATAATAAAATTAAAAAAATGAAATGACTGGGAGGGAGAGAGGAAACGAGACAGAGAAGACACGGTGAAGACGCTGCCTTTATCCACGATCACCCAGCATGCACCGGGGGCACGGACACGAGGCGCAAAATACACGACATAAACCTGGACACACACACACTCACACACACACGTTGATTCCATTCGCAAAAGATCGGTTTTCCCAAATCTCTAGTCTCGCGCTCTGGTGCACTTCGTCCTGTCAGTAGCCGAGTGCTGAATTCTCGACTGACTCACGAATGTTAACCGACGACGCCTGCACGTGAAACTTCAGTCGAGTCCGCGTGAACCTAGCGCGCGCTTGAAATACTCCGCTATCGGACTTAGCAGGCGGCATCGTTGAGCGCGCGCGCGTGTGTGTGTGTGAGAGAGAGAGAGACAGACAGACAGACATACGAAAGAAAAGGACCGAGACTGCAAATGCTGACGTGTGGTGATGTGTGTGAGTTAGCATCTCTCACTCACACACACACACACAAACAAACAAACGTCGGCTGAGACAGCGCGGCACAGCGAATAAAACGATAAAAAGCAGCAAAAAATAATAATAATAAAATTTTAAAACATAACAAATAATTACACTCTCCTCGCCCTGTGGGATAAACGAGCGTCTCTCTGTTTATAAGGAGGGGGGGGAACTACATACAAATAAAGAAATACGTCAAACCGTACACGTGTACATGAAACACGGAAAGCTGAAACACAGAAGGGTTGGAGATCTATACACGGCGTCACTGTACAGGAAGAGGAAATGACGTAGAGCAGCGCTGCCACAGCCGAGAGATCAAAGAGAGAGAGCGCGTGAGAGAGAGAGAGGTGTGGAATGAATGGAATGAGGGAGGGAGTGAAAAGTAAGAGGGGGAGGTCAAGAAAATAAAGCTCGCTTTTAAACTGAAAGTGCAGGATCGTGTTTTTTTTCTGTTTGCAACACCGATTTTTTTTTAACTCTCTTAATAATATTAATAATTGTCATTATAATATTATAACCATAAAACTTCTTTTACAGAAAACAATAACAATAATAATTAATAATAATAATAATAATAATGATCATAATTCCTATGTGAACATTAGGCGTAAAAATGCGTTTAAAAAAAAAAAGAAAAGGAAAAAAAAAGAAGAAGTAAAACGAGAGAGAGAGAGAAAGAAGACGGACGAAACGAAACGAATGAGAGCTGGTTGTCCTGTGCCATGGCGAAGTTCTCCGGGGCCCGTCCACCCCCGGCAGCGTGTCAGAGTGGACCGCTCGGCGCTGGGCTGCTAATCAGAGCCGCTCCGGGAATGATCCGTTGTAGCGCTGCGGACTGGGGGGAGGGGTTACTAAACGCCGACGCTACTCCGCTTCCGAGAAAACGAAAAGAATAGAAAAATAAAATGAAAACACACAAAGGACAGGCTTTTTGTGAAATACTTTGGGTTTGTGGCTTTGTGTGTGAGGGTGTGTGTGTGTGTGTGTGGTGATATTTATACAGATGTGTCTACGTAGGACTGTGTGCAGATGCCTCGCTACGGCGATGTCGGACGAGACAGAAGAAGGGGCGGGCCCAAAGGAGGAGGAGGAGGAAGAAGAGGTGGACGGTTGAGAGGGGGCGGAGTCAGAGGGAGTCACCCGGTTCGTCCAATCCAAAAAGTGGGAAGAGCGAGACGATGAGCGAGCCTCTTCTTGGAGGATGCGCACATGCACGCACATACACATGCGCATACACACACACGCACGCACGAACGCGCAGACACACACGATGGAGGTTTGGCATGATGCAGCTGAACACAGGAGACGGATGTGGAGCTTTATACACACTACACACACCTGTGGAGAGAAAGAGAGATTTATATACACATTAACATACAGAAAGTTCAGAAACACTCAAACACACACACACAAACACTATTACCGGTGTGTTAGACGCCGGCCTGCTCCATGCTGTACTGAAGGTCTTGGGGTTTGTAAGTGAGCAGCATGTCGCTGGTGCAGGAGGAGGGGTAACACGCAGCCGAGTGCAGATCATCCTCCACGTTACACACTGCATACAACAACACACACATTAACACACACACACGCATCAACACAACATGTAATCCGCAGCTTTAGTGTTTGGTGTGTGTGTGTGTGTGTGTGTGTGTGTGTATAAGTGAAGGAACAAGCGACTGAACCTGACTCCTCCCTCTGGTGCAGCTGCTGGCTTCCGACCAGAGTCGTCTGGCTGAGGATGTCAGACATGCGGGCGGAGCTTAGCGCCTTCCCGGCCAACAGGCTCATTCCAGACATTTCTGCCTGATCCTGTAAAGTGGGATGCAGAGGGGACAAAGGTCAAAGACACCTCAGCACTCGATCACAGTGCACAGTTTGCACTTCATTTGCTTTTTTAATACAGTCGACCCCTGCAAAGCTGCGATTCAGAGTTCGCTGCCTCAGTGCTTCACGGATCTCTCCTCAGAACCGGACTAATGATTGTTCGCGGAAACCTCCGTCATGCATTTCAACGTTAAACTATTAAGAACAATATCATTTACTCATTTTGTAACGTACTTAACCATTCAAAACTTTGGGATCACTTTCTAACTCCATGGTCGATCATGATTTTTATTTCTTTCTACACTGTAAAGCGACGCTGAAGGCTTTTATCCAAACCCTATATCTAATCTGAGGTGCTGCTTGTTAATTGGTGATTTCGGAGGTTGGTAACTCTAAATTAACTTCTCCTCTGCAGCAGGTATAGTAAGTTTTGGTCTTACTTTCCTGGGAAATGACTGATGTTATTACATAATTACGTAATTCCATATATGTTATTTCATAGTTTTGAATTCCCAACTGTTGTTGTAGAATGTAGAAAATAAATCACTAAACAAAAACAGAAATTTGCAAGAGATCCCAAACTTTTGAGCAGTAGTGTATATACTGATGTAAATTCAGTTCAATTTCCATATAAAATATAATACTGTATACTTTAGTACTGTAGAGAGAAAGCAAAGCAACCGTAGAGGAAAACACGGCTTGGGACGGTGAATTATTACTGTATTTACCCTACAGTACTGATACCAAAGAAAACATACAATTCATTCGCATGAATTACAGTACACATAGAGGGGTAACATCTGTGGGAGACACAGCAGTACAGTATATGAGTTTACCTTTATATTCTGTTTCGTACAATTCATTAAGCTGAGTTTGAAATGAACTTAAAGTGTTCTGGGTTTTAAAGTTTAGAAGTTAAACTTTAAAAAAAGACATTAAAAATAAGCATTTGTTTGACCACATCCAAAATTTGCAATTTTTCACAATTCGAGGGTGCTCTAGGAACGAAACCCCCAAATACAATTGTAAATACAATATCACCAAGCGTGAGACGTGGAATGGAGGGGACGTACGAAGGCGTCATCCGTAGTCTGGATGGTGTGATGGCGCTGGAGTGAGCCCCGGGGCCGATACGCGTCTCCCTGACCAGGACGAGGGTCGGCCTCCATCGCCACTGCAGTGAGAGAGAGCGAGAGAGAGAGTACTTATGAAACAATGCTCGATACATGACGCCCCCTTATGGAGATATTATGTAGCGCAACACTGTACATGTGAGCACTCAATCACCTCTGGACGCTGTCGTCGTGGCGACCTTGGCCAGCAGGCCATCGTGGTAGGCGGCGGCGACGTCGTCTTCCTCCATGCTTTCCGAGTGAGCAAGAGGCGGAGCTTGGCACTCTGAGGGCGGAGTTCGAATCTGCAGCAGGTGGTGGTGATGGTAGTGTGTTTGGGGCGGAGCCTGTGGCGCGGGCGGAGGCTGGGGTGGCTCCAGCATCAGAAGATTGTCGCTATAGTCCTGCGCGTCCAAATGTAAACAGCTTTCAAATTCAAACTCTAATATATCCTAATTTCCAGCTGATATTGTTAATTTAATCAATAATAATAATAAAATATTAGAAACACAGTGACCACGGTGTGTACCTGATTGAGCAGCAAATTGTCGGTGTACTCCGGTGGTGGAGGCGGTTGAGGATTGTTATTGTTGTTAGTGGGCATGGCTGGCCGTGCGCGTTTGAGCAGGTTGGCGAGGTCGTGCGGTATGAGACGTGGGTCCGCGTGGCCCGTTAGCGAGTGCCGCGGCGAGAGCAGGCCCTGCAGTACGGGTGTGACGTGGTGTTGGTGCTGCTGCTGCTGTTGCTGATGTGCCACGCGGTACTCCAGAGGCGTCGGAGACAGCAGCGCCTGCTGCAGGGCCGACGGGCTGCCGTAACCGGGGTAACCGTCCAAACCGGGCACTTTGAGGGACGCCGCCTGGGCGTAGGGGTTGTAGGTGCCTGCGCCTACATGGGCGTTGAACTGGGCGTGCTCGTACGCCGATGTGGAGCAGTGGAAACGGCCCAGACTGCGGCTGTGAGGGGGAACAGGACAGCAAACGTTCAGTCTGTGTGCAAATTCAATCAGATTTCTACTAAATCTAAGACAAAGGCTACGTCCCAAATCGCACACAACACTGTTTTTCCAGGTGTTTTCTTCAAGACACAGGGCTCTAAAAGATTTTGGCACACAGCTAAACTTGTTTATATTTAAGGAGGAAAACTAATCACACAACAGTTCTACATGGACATGGACTTGTATCCACAGTGTTAACTCTTACTGTACCTCCGACACCGAGTCCATAACGTCCAAAAAACGGTGCAGAAGTTTACAACAGAAATAAATAAAGAAAAAGTCGCTTAGGAAGAATCTTTGGGTGGAAAAATACTAACCAGGTAAAAATAAACTGCAAAAAAAAAGACAATAAAAAAAGGAGTAAAAATTATAACATTTATATTTATTAAAATTTCAAACACAATAATTAAAACACAAAACAAGCACTGAACCAGTGGTGTACTGTGTTATCTGTATCTAAAGACTAATTTGAATATAAAATTAACAAAGAAGACATTATAAAGCAGATGAGAAAATAAATTAGAAAAAAAAAGTTCAGCATTTCAAGCCCGAGCAGAGTTGTCTGTGGTCCGAGTTAGCACCTGTGCGTTTCTGCGTTGTCCGCACTCAGTTGCTTCCCCAGGACTCGATGACACGGCGTCGTTAAGAAACTCTGCCTCTGGGCTCCGCCCCCGAGCTCGACCTCCTGGACCTGGATGGTCACCGGCTGCTGCTGCTGGGCTAACGCGTGGGCGGGGCCAGGGGGCTGAGGAGGCGGCGGCTGACTGGCCATGGTCATGCAGGGCAGGGCGGAAGGGGGCGGGCTGCCGCCGGATGATTGGTACAAATCAGGGGTGTGCTGAAAGGGTCCACCTAGGGGCAAAAAAAAAAAAAAAAGAGAGGAGAAGGGGCAACATTAATTGATGTTGATCAGAGTGGAAATAAACGAGGGATTCTGAGAGATGTGTACTACCGTGTGCCGGCATCATCCCTTGGCTTCCTGGTGGTGGACTCTGATTGGCTGGATTGAAGAGGTGGTTGCTGGGATGCGTAGGCGGCGGGCTCGAGGGCTGAATACGCAACCTGAGAAAGAGAGACATACACAAAGCACTGTAAACATGGATATGTGTTCTTCTTTAAGACTAACACAAACCCTGTGTGTGCGTTTATACCGTTGAAGCTGGTGGGTAAGAAGACTGGGCTGGTTTTCTCCGTGTCCCAAAGAAAGGGCCTGCAAAAAAACATGAATATAAATAAATATATATTTTCTGTGTGTACAAATTAGTATAAAAACGGTGTGTGTGAGCATTCATGGACCTGTATTTGCTGGTGTAGGATCTGTTGTTCTTGCTGGTAGAGGACGTGCTGTTGCTGTGTGTGCTCCAGTAGTTTCTCATCTTGTGGGGCAGCGTACATCTTCTGCAGCTGCTCACACTCCTAACATACACACACAGGATAAAGGCTGTAGAGGGCAGCATTGGTGATAACATTCATCAGCTCAGATACATCAAACAACACAACACTTGAAGTCCAGTAGGATCAGCAGTTGATCAGGAGAGACACAAGTTGTTTGTCATTAAAGTCCAGTTTTAGTTTACCTGCTTGAGCTGTTTGATTTCTAGCTGGGCTTTAAAAGCCTGGATTGTTGCCGCTCCGTCGGAGAATCGTCGCACAGGTGAGAAGCGCTCCATGGGTAAGTGCAGTGTGTTACAGTCTTTATAGGACGATCTTTAAGACACACAAATATATTCATTTAAAGTTGGACAACTTGGGAATATTTCAAATTCACTTTTTGGAAGTGTTTTTTTTTTGTCCCCTTTGGACATATTGATCAGTTATCATTGCTTATAGATCAGTTATCCCTATGCCACACTGACTGCCTAGTTCAGCAACCACAGCATACAAGCACTACAAAATAATTTGGCCGTCCAACGCCACTTAACATTTAGTTAGAATAGACCACACAGATTAATCATTTATTCTCGCCTGAGCATTCGAACGACTCTAGGAATAATTTCCCCTAGGTAAACACAGCTGATTAGCTGTCCAACACCAAAAATGATAAATGTGTTACTCTAGACCAAACTGATCATCTTGTTCTAAACCTCCTCATTACTCTAGACCAGGCGTTTCCAATTAAATCCATGAACGCTAAGAAAAACACTTCAATTCTGAAATGATGCAAGTGGGATCTGATCAGGTTCTAATGGGGTGGAATAAAAGCAGTCACCCTGACCTATACACCAAACTGTCCTGCTAAATACCTCGGACCAAATCCAATTGATCTATAAGGGGCGTTCAAACCAAACCCGGACTTGTGATGAAATTTCTGGGGAATGAAGGTGTAAAAGTAGACTTCAAGCACAGCACGGTGATGAGTCTCTTAGCCGCAGTAAAACAGTTGAACGGTGCAAATGTTTTTTAAAAAGGCTGCACGTTTGTAAACGATGTACTCGATCCTGGCCGAGACAGTTGTTATGTTGAAGCGGAACACCTGATCCTTGAAAATCGATCGGTAACTTGTCGCCAATTCGCGCAAGAGATGTACACACAATCATTTACCAACTCCACTTGCACATTACAGAAATTCGACTGGGAAGTATTGCCCCATCCCCTGTACAGTCCTGACCTCACTCCAAGCCATTTCCACATGTTTGCAAAAGCCATTAAAGGAATTCCTGGGAGATATTCTGGTGGACTGAAAAATAAATTCTACCTTGATGGTGTCCAAGCACTAGTGAAAGCCTGGGATAAGTGCATTAGTGAAGCAGGATATGTTTACTCACAAAACTGTGTTATGTTATTCTATGGAATCAAAAGTATTGCTTTGACTTAAACAGTATAGAAAAATACAGCGGTAGTTCAATATTTTGTCTTTATTATTTATAATAAATAATAGCGTAGTTACTCTTGGACGATGAGCTACTACAACATGCAGGATTAGTTATATAGATTACTTAATTAGTTACCTGGAAAAGCATGATTAGTTGCCTTGAACTGCTGAATTATTAACCATTAACTGCGTGATTAATTACACTAAATAAATCTCCTCAATTATTTACAAAGAACTGCCTGATTACACCAGTTATCCGAGACTGCTTGAACAGTTACTCCAATGTGCTTGATAACTTACTCTTAAGTGCACAACAATTTGCCTACAGTACTCTATCAGGTACACTGGACTGCTTATATGTACCTTGGTATCTTACACTCTAATCAGTCAGTCACACCACAGTGTGCTTAATCACCTCAGAGGCTCGATCGGTCACCCCAGAGGGCTCGATCGGTCACCCCAGAGGGCTCGATCGGTCACCCCAGAGGGCTCGATCGGTCACCCCAGAGGGCTCGATCGGTCACCCCAGAGTGCTTATTCACCCCAGGGAGCTCGGTCGGTTACCCTACAGTGTGCTTAGTCACCCAAGAGGGCACCATCAGTTACACCCCAGCGGGCTCAATCGGTCACCCCAGTGTCCTTATTCAACCCAGGGGGCTCGATCGGTCACCCCAGAGGGCTCGATCGGTCACCCCAGTGTGCTTATTCAACCCAGGGGGCTCGGTCGGTTACACCAGCGATTCACCCCAGAGGGCACCATCAGTTACACCCCAGCGGGCTCGATCGGTCACCCCAGCGATTCACCCCAGAGGGCATCATCAGTTACCCCCCCGCGGGCTCGATCAGTTACCCCCCCGCGGGCTCGATCAGTTACCCCCCCGCGGGCTCGATCAGTTACCCCCCCGCGGGCTCGATCAGTTACCCCCGCGGGCTCGATCAGTTACCCCCGCGGGCTCGATCAGTTACCCCCGCGGGCTCGATCAGTTACCCCCGCGGGCTCGATCAGTTACCCCACAGTGTGCATAGTCACCCCAGAGGGCCCCATCAGTTACACCCCAGAGGGCCCCATCATTTACACCACAGTGTGCTTATTCACCCCAAAGGGCTCAATCGGTTACCCCAGCGGGCTAGATCAGTTACCCCAGTGGGCTAGATCAGTTACCCCACAGTGTGCTTAGTCACCCTAGACGACACCATCAGTTACACCCCAGAGGGCTTGATCGGTCACCCCAGAGTATGCTTATTCACCCCAGAGGGCACCATCAGTTACACCCCAGAGGGCTCGATCGGTCACCCCACAGTGTGCTTAGTCACGCCAGTGGGCACGATCGGTCACCCCACAGTGTGCTTAGTCACGCCAGTGGGCACGATCAGTTACCCTCCAGAGGGCTCGATCGGTCACCCCAGAGGGCTCGGTCGGTCACAACCCCAGTGTGCTTAGTCACCCTAGAAGGCTCAATCGGTCACCCCACAGTGTGCTTAGTCACGCCAGTGGGCACGATCAGTTACCCTCCAGAGGGCTCGAGCGGTCACCCCAGAGGGCTCGGTCGGTCACCCCACAGTGTGCTTAGTCCCCCAGGGGGCAGGGGGCTCGATCGGTCAGACCCCAGGGGGCTCGATCGGTCAGACCCCAGGGGGCTCGATCGGTCAGACCCCAGGGGGCTCGATCGGTCAGACCCCAGGGGGCTCGATCGGTCAGACCCCAGGGGGCTCGATCGGTCAGACCCCAGGGGGCTCGATCGGTCAGACCCCAGGGGGCTCGATCGGTCAGACCCCAGGGGGCTCGATCGG